>JAIUZE010070219.1:0-40724 GCA_022085475.1 Heliosperma pusillum
TAAGACCATCCCCAATCAAGGTCATGAGGGAGGTCATGACCTTGTTGGGGCATGCTAATCATGGATTAAGAAGCAAATTAACGTGACCTTGCTCTAGAAGAGGTCAATTGGTGACCTTTTCTTCACCTTCGTGACCCAGTTGGTGACCTAGTAGGTGTCACCTTCTGGTTGGTTGAACACAAACAATAGGTACAATCCCAAAAAAAAATGGCAGTCATCTCTGCACAGTCTGTCCATCTTTCCCCCAAGCCTGCAAAATGAAGAACTAGTTAGTAACAATGTTAAAAGGATAATTATATACTAAATCAAAACAAGAAAAAATATGAGTATAAAAAAAAGAGCTATATTTTTTAATTATCTATAAAATAAACTCAATTTTGACTTATTTTGAACCACTTTATTTTTTTCTCTATATTCAAGCTTAAAAACCAAGGATTACCTGATGTAAATTTGGGAATTAGAAATCGACGATGTTGACGGTGGTAATGGTGATGCTCCAGGATGATAACGGTGACAGAGATGGGAGGAAATGATGGTTGACGGTAGTGACCACCAGATCTGGGTAAGAATCAATTGATTTAGGAAAATAAAAGAATGACATTGATTTGGGGTAGATACAAGGAGATAAAGGGGATGATCAATTTTGACTTATTTTGATATGGTGGATACGTTTTTGGTGGTGATGATATTTGATGATTATGATTTAGGGATAATATCAATCATGATTTAGGGATAATATCATAATATCTGGGTAAGAATCAATTTTGACTTATTTTGATATGGTGGATACGTTTTTGGTGGTGATAATTATTTTGATATTTGATGTTTTTACTGAGAGAAGGGAGTAATATTTGTTGGAATTAGGGGCTTTCAGCCTTTGAGTTTTTTCCTTACCATCCCACATAGGAGAGGAAAGGAAGTGTGTATGTGTTTATATACACACTCCTTCCCTTACTTGTCACTAGTGGGTAAAGGGGGTTTTTTTTATAGACTCTGCGAGGTGCTTAATTCAGCTCGCACACGCGCATGCGCGCGCGTGCCCGTGCCCGAGCCCGACCCAGTTCCAGATCCGGATCCGGATCCGGATCCGTGATTTGGGATTTGGCAATCGCCTGCGGCGGGCTATGCCTATCTTTTTGGACCTGAGACGAGTATGTAATTCTGTTTTGCGTTTGAAAACAGAAGGTTGATTTAGTCAGTCAAAGTGAGTGTTAGTGCCTGGTTTTTAGGAGCACTAACAGGTCCACTCTCTGACTGCTAACTGCTGTTGCTGCTGCTATTGAGGAGTAGGGTTTGCTGGAACAGTTGCTGTATTTTCCTATAAATACAGCAACCTACTGCTCACCAAAACACAACAACAATAACATCTTCTCATACTCTCTCTTCCTTTCTTCCGTTCTAAAACAATTTCTGGGTACTGTCTTTTATCGTTCCAAGTCTCACAGTTCCGAGTGGGCGGAGCTGCGTGGAGACTGTAGTGTTATCCTTGGGGAACTACCTGTACTAGCTGATCGCCACCACGGTCGTACCGGAGAAATAGTTTTCAAGGCAGTGGCTTTCTACCACGGCACTACTACTTAAGTCGGTATTTCTAACCTCTGTTTTTATTGTTACGGCATTTCGCGTCCTACAATTTGAAAACTATTTGTTGCTGTAACCATGCCTGTTATTTCGAAAATTGTACCCGACATGTCAAAACTTGAGGCTTTAGACGGAAATAATTATAAACGTTGGTCCCAGAAATTGTTGATGTTTTTTGAGCAATTGGAAATTGATTACGTGCTGATTTCTGACCCGCCTACCCCTATAACTATTACTTCTATTGAGAATACTCCTCCTGCTGCTGCTGTTATTAAGTCTAATGACGAAACTGTTAAGAAGTTTGAAAAAGACAACAAAACTGCTAGGTGTCACATTCTGAATAATATGACAAACACCCTGTTCGATTTATTTGCTGTCAATAAGTCGGCTAAGGTTATTTGGGAGGCTTTAGAAACCAAGTATGGGGCTGATGACGCGGGGAAAAAGAAATATGTTGTGGGAAAATGGTTGGGATTTCACATGGTTGACGGGAAATCTATTATGGAACAAGTTCATGTCTATGAAAACTTATGTGCTGATGTTGTGAATGAAGGCATGAAACTTGATGATATTTTTGTAGCTAATGTTCTGCTAGAGAAATTCCCTCCCTCCTGGTCTGATTACCGAAACCAACTCAAACACAAAAAGAAAGACCTGTCCCTTAAGGAACTTATAGGACACATGAGAACTGAGGAGGCTAATCGCCTCAAAGACCTTCCTGCTAGTCAATCTGTGACTGTTTCTGCTGTTGCTGCTGTCAAAGCTAATCTGGTTGAGTCTGGTGGTCCGTCTTATGCTGACAAATATAAGGGTAAGGGTAAGGCCAAGGTTGGTCAAGGTAAGAACCAGGGTCCTGCAAAGAAGAATGGTCCAGTGAAGCATACCAAACCGGTTCCTAAGATTCAGAAAGCTAAGGGTCCTATTGTCTGCTATGTTTGTGGAAAAGTTGGCCACAAAGCCTACCAATGCTCCGAGAAGAAATCTGCTGAAGCCAATGTTGCTGTAACTGATGACATCGTTGCAGCTGTGGTTGTGGAAGCTAATCTGGTGGGAAATGCTGCTGAATGGGTCCTGGATACCGGAGCTTCGAGACACCTCTGTGCTGAAAGGGGTTTATTTGCTGAGTTCGAGGAAGTAGCTGATGGGGAATGCGTCTACATGGGTAATTCTTCATCTGCAAAGATTACAGGCAAAGGCAAGATCTTTCTCAAACTCACCTCGGGGAAAACACTTGCTCTCTCTAATGTTTTATTTGTTCCCTCATTGCGTCGAAACCTCGTGTCTGGTGCCTTGTTAAACAAAGCTGGTATGAAACTTGTTTTTGAGGCTGACAAGGTTGTAATGTCGCGTAATGGGGAATTTGTGGGCAAGGGTTATCTTTCTGGGGGTCTTTTTGTATTGAACATTGATTCAACTTTTAATAATATTGCATCTACTTCTGCTTATATCGCTGAGTCTCTTGATGTTTGGCATGGTAGATTAGGTCATGTGAATGTGGATTACATTAAAAAACTTAGAACTATGAGTTTAATTCCGAGTTTGACGAATCAAGAATTCTCTAAATGTGTTAGCTGTGTTGAGGCTAAGTTTACAAAGAAACCTAGTAAACCTGTAACTACTAGGAATACGAGTCTTCTTGAGTTAATTCACACCGACCTAGCTGACTTCAAAAATGTTGCAAGTAGAGGTGGCAAGAATTATTATATTACTTTTATAGATGACTGTTCTAGATACACTCGTGTCTATTTGCTTAAGAGTAAAGATGAAGCTGAACAATCTTTTATAAACTTTAAGAATGAAGTTGAGAACCAACTTGACAGGAAAATTAAAAGGGTAAGATCTGATAGAGGAGGCGAGTATAAGTCTAATTATCTAACCGATTTCTGTGCTGCAAACGGGTTAATACATGAGACTAGTCCACCTTACTTACCCCAGTCTAATGGTGTAGCTGAACGCAAAAATAGAACCTTAAAAGAGATGATGAATGCTATGCTTTTAAGTTCTGGCCTATCTGATGATATGTGGGGGGAAGCAATTCTTTCAGCTTGTCACATTCTTAACCGTGTACCTCATAAGAAAATCGACAAGACACCCTACGAGATTTGGAAGGGCTATCCTCCTAACCTGAGCTTCCTTAGGGTATGGGGGTGTTTGGCTAAAGTGGGTTTACCTGATTTTAGGAGACCTACCGTTGGACCTAAAACCTATGATTGTGTGTTTATAGGTTATGCTCAAAATAGCTCTGCTTATAGATTTATGTCTTTGAGTGATCGTTCTATATCTGAGGCTAGAGACGCTGAATTTTTTGAGCATGTTTTTCCTTTTCTGAAAACTGTTGTACCATCTCCTAGTTTATCTGTTGCATCTTCTGATTTGTCTTCACATGCTAGTGCTAGCACTTCTATTGATGTTTCTGTTGAACCTAGAAGAAGTAAAAGACCGAGATGCCCAAAGAACTTTGGTGATGATTATGTTACAACTATGTTGTCTGAATATGGATACTCTGTTTGTGCTAGTGATGAGTTTGTTTCAGCTTTTTTAATAGAGGATGATCCCAAAACTTATAGTGAGGCAATGAAATCCATTGATGCTAATTTTTGGAAAGATGCTATTAAAAGTGAACTTGATTCTATTGTGGCTAATCAGACTTGGGAGTTGACTGATTTACCTAAAGGTAGTAAACCCATTACGAGTAAATGGATCTTTAAAAAGAAAATGAGACCTGACGGTACAATAGAGAGGTTCAAAGCTAGACTTGTAGTTAGAGGCTTTACACAAAAGAAGGGCATTGATTATTTTGATACCTACTCTTCTGTGACCAAAATTTCGACTATTAGAACTCTTGTCGCCTTAGCTGCTATTCATAACCTTGTTATACATCAGATGGATGTTAAAACTGCTTTTCTGAATGGTGAACTAAGGGAAGAGATTTATATGTCTCAACCTGAAGGTTTTGTGATTAAAGGTCAAGAGAGTAAAGTGTGTAAACTGAACAAGTCACTTTATGGTCTGAAACAAGCACCTAAACAGTGGTATGAGAAATTTAACAACACTTTGATGAGTAATGGTTTTGTAGTTAACAATTCTGATTCATGTGTTTATTCCAAAAGAATAGAATCTGATTGTGTGATTATATGCCTATATGTTGATGACATGTTGATACTTGGTAATAATTTGGATGTGGTAATTAGAACCAAAGATTTTTTGTCATCACAGTTTGAGATGAAGGACTTAGGAGAAGCTGATGTTATCCTAGGAGTTAAGGTCATCCGTAACCCCTATGGAATCTGTCTAAGTCAATCTCATTATGTTGAAAAAGTGTTGAAAAAGTTTAACTGCTTTGATTATGTGCCTGCTAGAACACCCTATGATCCTAGTATACCGCTGTGTAAAAACTTGGGTAAGAGTGTTTCCCAAGAAGAGTATGCTAAAATCCTAGGAAGTGTGATGTTTTTAATGAACTGTACTCGACCAGACATTGCATATGCTGTTAGTAGACTGAGTCGTTATACACATAACCCCAGTAATGAACATTGGAATGCTCTTCGTCGGTTACTAAAATACCTAAGAGGAACAGTTGATCTGTGTTTGCATTATGGTAAATTTCCTGCTGTGCTAGAAGGATTTTGTGATGCGAACTGGGTTTCAGGTAACGATGAGATCTGTTCTACTAGTGGTTATGTCTTCAGCATGGGTGGAGGTGCTATATCGTGGAAGTCTTCTAAACAGACTTGTATTGCACGCTCTACCATGGAATCGGAGTTCATAGCTCTTGAGTTGGCAGGACAAGAGGCTGAATGGCTGAGAAACCTTTTAGCTGATGTACCAGTATGGGGCGGACGGTTGACACCGGTCTCCCTACACTGTGACTCACAAGCTGCTATTGGTGTCGCGAAGAATAGTGTCTACAATGCGAAAAAGAGACACATTCGGATAAGGCACGCTGCAGTTAAACAACTCCTTGAGAATGGAGTGATCGCTTTGGACTATGTGAAGTCCGAAAGCAATCTAGCTGATCCCTTTACTAAAGGGCTGGCTAGGAGACTAGTCGTTGATACGTCGAGGGGAATGGGTCTTAAGTCCTTAAGTCAAGTGAATGAGTGATACTTGACTAGGTCTAAAGCCTTCATTTCTATGGCGTTGTATGATTCATAGCCTTTATGGTAGTGCTTTTGAGACGCACTTGATGAATTATACACCAGGTTGGACTGATGTCCTTAATGGCTCGTGTGAGAAGTGCTATTGAGAAGCACTTGAGCCACCTATGCAGGTGTGTTGATAACAAGACTATGATAAGTCTTGTAAACATATCTGCTAATACCAAGTTAAACGCATCGCTCTAAAAAGAGCGCGTTGCACTTTTGCGGAACGATCTTAATTCGAAGGTATGATATGTGTTGTGGGGGGTATCAACCGAAGCTCAGTTAGGAATTCAAATCGAAAGATATTCTCTTGCTGTAAGTAAGTTGTTTCCTCATCTCACTAAAGTGTCAATTCAAATCGAAAGATATTGATACCTAAGTATCCAATCCTTCCTCTACCCAGGAATTTCTTCTTCTGTCTCGGGCGCCCCTAGTGGGGGATTGTTGGAAGTTAGGGGCTTTTTTAAGCCTTTTGAGTTTTTCCTTACCATCCCACATAGGAGAGGAAAGGAAGTGTGTATGTGTTTATATACACACTCCTTCCCTTACTTGTCACTAGTGGGTAAAGGGGGTCTTTTGTACTAGACTCTGCGAGGTGCTTAATTCAGCTCGCACACGCGCGCGTGCCCGTGCCCGAGCCCGGCCCGGCCCGGTTCCGGATCCGAGATCCGAGATTTGGGATTTGGGATTTGGCAATCGCCTGCGGCGGGCTGTGCCTATCTTTTTGGGCCTGAGACGAGTGAGTAAGAGTAAGTCTGATTTTGTTTTGTAAAAACAAACAGACTGTTGATTTAGTCCGTCAAAGTGACTGTTAGTGCCTGGTTTTCAGGAGCACTAACAGGTCCACTCTCTGACTGCAGTTGCTGCTATTGAGGAGTAGGGTTTGCAGGAGCAGTTGCTGTATTTTGCTATAAATACAGCAACCTACTGCTCTACAAATCACAACATCAACTTATCAATTCTCTTCTCTCATATTCTCTCTGTCTCTCTTACGTTCTAATATTTCTGGGTATAGTTTTAATTATCGTTCCAAGTCTCACAGTTCCGAGTGGGCGGAGCTGCGTGGAGACTGTAGTGTTATCCTTGGGGAACTACCTGTACTAGCTGATCGCCACCACGGTCGTACCGGAGAAATAGTTTTCAAGGCAGTGGCTTTCTACCACGGCACTACTACTTAAGTCGGTATATCTAACCTCTGTTTTTGTTGTTACGGCATTTCTCGTCTTACACAGTAAAGTATTATAATAGCCATGCTCCTAAACTAAATACACATATTACTGAAAATGATACAATTCGATTTATTTTTAAAAAAAAAAACTATTTTCATTAAAATATCAAAATGATATCATCAGTTGTTTGATTAGTTTTGTCTTCAATTATTTTTGTAAATACTATTTTTGTAGAAGGAAAAATTCGAATGAAAATAGTGATGAGAAGCAACCAGGTAGCATTGACAATGAGGAGTATTTAACCCCAACAACGCAATTTAGCGGGGAAGTTCAAATCCCGCCACCACCACTAGCGCCAACTACGGGGCGAGAAGATGAAGACTTGTATCCCGTTCATCAACCAACGCTAAATAATGAGTTAGGAGTGCATGAAATAGTTGAGGAAGTGCATAGCAATCCCTAAACCAGTAGAATGTTTTATCAGTCCATAAGGTGAAGAGAGTTGATTTTATAAGTTTTATCAATGGGTGAAGGAATTCCGTTATAAAGTAGTAAAGTACTCCCTTCGTTCCATAATATAAGTCGTTTTAGGAAAAAATCAGTTATTTTTAATACTACTTGTATGTTGTTTGTATTTTCTCATTTGTTACATGTTATTTTTACTTAGCAAAACACTAAAACTTGAGGATAAAAGGTAATTTGTCATTTTATTGGTAAATAAAGTTTGCTTTTTTTTTTCAAACAACATTTATAACCATAATTAATAATATAAAATTTCTCAATTTGTTCTTAATATGACGACTTAATCAAATAATGTTTTTGTTTCGCATGGAGTATTACAACATCATTAATTTTAATCAGATAAATTTATATGTTTTTTTATGATGATTATAATTTTCTTAATAATACAATTTTACATTACATAAGTAGTATTGTTAACTTGTTACGTACCACATTACATTACATTACATAATAACTAGCAAGACTCGTAACATCACTACTACATAATAACAGTAAAGGACACTGATAAGGCGACACCTGATGTCGCCAAATCTCGTCGACACTCTCTCACATATTTTTATATAAATCCACCATTTTAGAGGTCCCTTACATATAGGCCAACCAACTTCAGTGGTCCATTACTTATACATGTGAGAGGGCGATATTATGCTTTTTTTTAGAATAAGAACTCGTATAGTTGAATTTACCTATTTATGCATTTTTTATACTCGTATAAATAATCCACATTGTCGTCCATTAAAAACAATAAGATGAACACATTTCATCCGTTTACACATTCACAATAAAAGTCCGATGTCTAATCGAAAATTATATGTGACTAACTCGAAGAAAATACATTATATACATAATTTAATAGTTGATACAAACATCTTTCCCAAATCGTCATAAACTACCAGATTGTTGTGTGCCGCGATCATAAATAAATGCAGTTAAAGCAGGTTGTTGAGGCATAGCGAGGGCTGTAACACCCACAACCGTGGCCTATTTTATTTTAATAATATTATATTATTATTATTAGTTAGCTTAATTTTAGATTTAATTTATATCTTGGTTTTCCGTGTCTAATTTGACAAATCCGAGTCCATATTTGGGCTCTACTCGAAATTTTAGGTGAGTCGGACTTCATGACTCGCTTTAAGCCTTATTCTAAATCTCTACTCACCTTTTGGCCCAAGTTTTCCTCACTTGTCACTCCAATTTTTCAGCAACACTCCTTCATCTCCCTCACCCAAACAAACACACTAAAACCCTAACCTCCATATTCTCACCATTGTTGAACAACACAAACCTTCACATATCTCACTCGGTCCTCACTCAAACCTCTTAGTTTTTAGCTTAATCTTTCTCTTTTCTTTCCCTCTTTCTTTTAAGGTAAGAAAAATCCAATCTTTCTCACTTTCACTTTCTCATATTTTTCCAAGATGAAATTCTTCATCTTTTATGTCAAATTTTATAGGAGGAGACTTAGAAGAACCGGAGAGGGACTACTTTCTAGTAAAAGAAGAGCTTGAAGGAAATTGAAGACGCAAAAAGGTAACGGTGAAGGGTTACTCGATATCTTTATATGTTTTAGTTGTTAATTGTAGCTACTTGTGAAAGATGAGTTCTTGTGTAGATAATAGTATAGATCTATGACTACAATATATTTAATTGTTGAGTTGCATCTTGTATGTCCCAATTTGATGGAAAATTGGTTGTGTTGATGATGAATTACCTTCTTGTTGCTTAAACTTGTATTTAAGTCTTGAATGATAACTTAATTAATTATGCTTTTAATGTCATATGGAATGTTATGATGTTCATATGTTATGCTAAGTGGTGATTTATGATAGTTTATGTTGGTAATTACAAATGGGTAAGAACTTGTTTGGCATAAACTTGAAGTTTGGATGAATTTTGGCTTGAACCCTCGCGAATTTGACTAGGACTCGGACGGGTACAGTCCAACCCGGACGGGTTTGAGCCCTAAACCCGAGCAGGACACTTCCAACCCGGACGGGTCGGGTCCGACCCTTTTTCGTAAAATGGTCATATCTCCTTCAATACTTGTCTGTTTGGAGCGTGTGACCTACCATTAGAACTGTAAGAGGATAAAATATCACCTCCATTTAGAAATTATGCATTTGCATGTTTAGAACTCTAGTTATGACCATTTGAAGTGGACCTTTGTTTTAGTTAGTTTCCAAACTTGTTGTTTTGAGATGAGATCTATGTTTCTTATTCATTATACTTCTTAAACTTGGTCTAATGCTTATGTAATCACGTATTGTCTCGTGTTCACATTGTTACATTTATATTATGCTTTATAACATGTTTGGTGACGAGTTTTAGTATGTTCTCCCCTTAGGTCGCTTTTGCCTTATGTAATGATTTGAGCACTACTTGTTGGGTGCTCTGAACTCTCATTTCCCGGCTACATCTTCATACTCGTTAGACTGGAATGTCGGAGTGATGGGGTGTATCATTTATGCTTGTATGCATGTTTAGTGGGGATATGACGATGTTGTTAGGAGGTGAACGCAATGCATTGATCGACCCGGCCGTCAAATGTTGTATCCTTGCGAGGTGGTGTCATTGCATAAAGCGTACTAGCTTGACTTTTGACTATAGATCTCTTTCCGCCTTTTTGCAAACCAATTATGTGACGCTTGTTTTAACCCGTAAATTGATTTTAACAGTTTGCATACCTTACTTCCTCCCTGTTTTTCGAATCCTTGAGGGATCCTCATGTACACTTCTTCTTCGAGATCTCCGTGTACAAACGCATTGTTAACATCTAATTGTTCAATGAACCAATCCTTCGACACGGCTACAGCTAGCATACATCGTACGCTTGTCATCTTTGCAATCGGTGCATATGTTTCGTGAAAATCTACTCCCTCCACTTGAGTGAAGCCTTGCGCTAATAATCGAGCTTTATATCGCTCCACTGTACAGTTCGTTTGGTACTTAATTTTGTGTCCATCTGCATCCTATGGGTTTCTTTCCTCTCGGCAATGGAACGATCTTCCAAGTCTCATTCCTCTCGGCAATAAAACCACAAGTTACCAAAATAAAAAAAATCCAAATTAACAAAAGTTTATGTGATTCCTCGAGTAAAAGAGTAAATAAAAATAACAATCTTATTTATGAAATCAGATGCTGCCTAATTTGTGAAATAATAAAGTAGGTATGACTTTTTTTTTCTAAATTAAATTAAAGACTTTTTTCTAAAATAAATTATCTTCAATTTTAATAATTACAGGATAAAAAATAATCAAGTTAACATGAATATATACATATAAGAAAATGTAAAACATTGAAACACTAACCAATAAATCTTCATAGGCTAAATATTTAGTTATAGATAGATAAACTTAAAATTAATTACTCCGTATTATCTACTAGGATTTTTAATTGTTGGTATCAGAATCGTAGATGAATCATGGAGCGTAAGGCGAGAGAGACATATATAGACATATTGTGGGGGATGACAATACTTTTAGTGTTTTAACAGTTTTGAAAAAGGATCATATAATGAGATAGATGGAGGCAGGGAGCAGAAAGAAGAATAAAAGAAAAGGGGTAAAATAGAAGGCGTCAGATCGAAGGAGCATGATTAACAATTAACATAAAGGTGTTGACTGTTGAGTACATATATAGGTTAAGTTGGACATAGTTCATACCTTGGGGGCTGAGGGCTCGGTTGGCTCATTAAAGCACTTCGTATTCCGTTTATTTACGGCTAATGAATCTGTCCAATTAACAAAGGCCAAAATCATGCTTGCTAAATTTTATTAAGTTAAAAATGAGTTAATGCTTAATGAAATACCAGGTTATGTTCATTTCCGTGTGTGATCTAAAACGATGTTTCTAACAGAGTATTTGTTTTTCAAACTTTATAAGAATAAGACGAAATATCAGTCCGAACACACTTTAAATTATATTTGAAAAACGGGTTTTCTATCTTATGCCAATTGAGCACATTAAGAAAACAAAAGTGAAAATAATTAAATACTTCTTATTAGGAAAAAAGGTAACATGGTTACATATTTCAACTTTACATGAAATTAGCATTTAATTATTTCCATTTTTATTTTCTTAACATTTGCCCAATACGCATATGATAGAAAAACGATTGCAAATACTTCGAGTTGAAAGTCAACTGGTCAATAAAGAAAAAGTTAAATCCAAAATTTCAGGACCCGCGTTTTTTTCCTTAATTAATTACAGATTTTGATGCTAACTCTTGCTGCTTTGAACAATTACGAAATTAATTATAATTAAAAATGAGATCTATATTTGACAGCATATCACTTCAAATAATCGTATATAAAAATAAAAAACAAAATAAATAAATATGGAAAAACTATTCTACACTTTAATAGAAAGTAAAGTTAACAAAAATAATTATTGTACACAACACAGAAAAAAAAATGTTAATATGAAAATCATTTGTTATATATTTATTTAACTATTTTAAAAAATAAAATAAGTATAAATAAGTATACTATACTATAAGCACCGGTACCCAACTTAAAAAGAAAAATAGGATTATCAATTTCAGGCTCGCAATAATCAATTGAATGTTGATCAAAACACAAAATCGAAGAAAATATCGTGGTTTATAATTATTAATTATTGAGGGTTATGAGTTATGTAAAGGAGATGAGTGATAAGGTGAGTTTATTGGGATGAAAATCCAAATTTGAGGGATCGGAGATGGTGAGGGTTATGACTTATAGGTGGCCGTGAGATGAGTATGAGATGAGTTTAATTTGAGTTTTTTTTTTAAAAGAGAGGGATGAAAGAGGCTGAGAGGCTGGGGACGGAGGGTAGGGTTTAGTTTGGGAGGGGTCAATATATATGAGCTACTTCCTCTATTCTATTTGATTGTATACGTTTTTTTTTGGGCACTATTCATAAGTGAGGATAATATTTAATACAACTTCTAATATATAACATAAAAGATAGTCTTGTGAGATCTTGTTTAAATTGTCTTATCGAGTACAATATTAATATCAAATTTTTATAATTTAAAGTAATATGTAACTAAAGATATAAACATAACAAAATGAGCATCGACATACGTGATAAAGCAAACGTATACAATCAAATGGAACGGAGGAAATATATTGTTAATTACGTGTCGACTTCGTGTCGTGTTTTCGGGTGGTGTCATTGTTTGTTGGCTCTATATAAGTAGTTATTTATAGTATTAGTCCCTATTTAGGATACTAAATTCTATATTAATACCTTGTTTAACAATCTTAATAATATTATTCCCTAATCTTATATTATACCCAATACATTATTCTATTTCCATATGGTACTCCGTAGAACATACCATATTCTCTCACAATATCACAAACAAAATTTTCAAAAAGTTGGCCTTTGCTAGCTAAATTATATCCCCTTCGTACCATTTATTTTCTAACCTTAATTTAAATAATTATCAAAGAGAATAATAATGTGACAATGATTCATACCTTGGAGTTCACAACTTAATCAAGTGTTTTATTTTGTATATTATAAACTAAAAAACCTTGAGCGAGAAATTGAAGCTATTTTTTTAAATATATTTACGACTTTTGAGTGAAAGAGTTAGTTAATTTGTCCATATGTCCAGAATATTGTTTAATGATTAATTCTATGTGGCTATAATGCTCTGCTAAAAGTCGCTTGCAGTCTATGTCCTAAACGATTTGCGATTCGAGTAATATTAGTCCGTACTAGTGAGTCACACACTACATGCGTTTTGGGAAATATTATAATTAATATTGATTAATTATTAAGGGAATAAGAATAATAAAATATTATTTTTATTATACTATTCTTATCGTAGATAGTCTCAGATTCTCCTTGAATTCCTTATATATAAAGATTTAAGGCGAAATGTTTATGATCAGCTTTTCAGAAGAACAAAATCTCAATGGAGTAAGAGGGACGGAAATTGCCAATAAGTTTTTACTAACCAACGCACTCTTATTCTGTATTGTGTGACGGTCTCACAAAATATAATATTATTCAAGAAGCTGTTAGTTGGATTATATATACTTCTTATATATTATTTGCATATTAATGGAACTCTTCCGCATCCAAGTAAGTTTCCCAATCACCCTTTTATTTAATGTTAATAATTAACATGCATTAGATTTTGGGATTCTGTAATTCAAATCAATTGAGAATCGTTACATATCCCTTCGATGGTATCAGAACGAACATGTATTGTTAAGTATTAGAATAAAAGGTTGCACATTTAGATATAGTTGTTGTGTCTATGTGATTGTTCTATGATTGTAAGATTATTGAGGTTTTCTAAAAATGAATTAGTTAAATTATATGCAATTGTGATATGCTGTTAAATATTAAATTTAGGATTGTTTCATGTTTGATATTGTATTTTATCGTAGTATTTGATATTATGATGAATTCCCTTTAATTTGATTAGAAGAAAGCCTTATTTTGATGATTTAAAAAACTTCCTAATTTGTTGCTAGTACTTAATTTTAAAAGTGTCTTAAATTCCCCAAGAACTTGGATCAAATAAGATTAGAATTTATGCAAATCCAAATTTGATTAGATGATTAAATTGTGTAATTATGTTTGGCATGTTTTAATTTGATTAAAGAAAATAAATTACGGTTTGCATGAAGCATTATTCACGGTTATTGTTCATGCGAGCGGAAAGTTGCTGTTCATCGGTTTTGAGTGTCGGATTATGACATTGTATTAAATGTTTTCGAGTTTAAACGACATTATAAGCAAGACCCCTAAATAAGGCCGACGTGTTTAAGCCAAATTCTTACGTCTTGATTGACTTTCAGGTGCTTTTTGGTTTAAAAAAATTTTGCTTTTCAATTTTTATAATTTTTTTGGAATTTAGTCAATTTGGTTAATTGATTGATTGATATAATGGTTGTATTAATTTAACTTTGAATATTTATTTGTTGTATACACACCCGGTATGATTTGACCATCTACCTATGTTATTACGTTTTTGCATAAGATGCTCTGTAACACCCGGAAATGTACTCTATTTTTCTAGTAGAAATATTTTACGAAATCTTTTCAGCAAATTTAAGTTTTAAATTAGTTTTTTATGTTTCGAGTCGAATTTAGAATTTCCGAGTTCGTATTTGGAATTTCCGCGAGATTTCATGAAAATCCCGTCTTAAGTCAAGTTTGACTTTTCTTGACTTTGGAAAACGTCTTTGACTTTTTCCTTCATAACTCACACTACTCCCTCCTTAACCTAATATTCATTCACTCATAATCAAACACAACTTTTCTTCCTCTCTAAGAAATCTCATCTTTCCCTCTTTGATATCGATCTTAGAATTGTCGTAACTTCTTCGTTACTTGATAGAATTTACGTAAGTTTGTCTTATTCTTCTTCCCTAACCTTCCTCTATCCGTATTGATATTAAAAGTATCGTCTTTCTCGCTTTTCAAGCTTTCCGTCTTTCTCAAGATGAACTTTATTCATCTTTTACGATCTATTTGTAGGTGGTGACCTCCAAGATCCCGACAAAGACTATTTCCTTATAGAAGAGGAGCTTGACGATTAGTAGAGACGCTTAAAGGTAACGGTGAAGGGTTACTCGGTATCATTTACGTGTTTTATGTGATTTCTAGGATAGAAACCATGTTTTAATTATAGTTAGTAAGCTTATGATTTGTATTATTGATGATGGATGTTGTTTATTGAGTATTTACATGAGTATTGATGAATTAGAATGATAGTCGATAATTATCAAAAGTCGACTTTGAAGAAACAAAGCATTTTCGAGTACATGAGACCCCAGCCGGTCGACCGGCAGCCGGTCGATCGGCAGCCGGTCAGACCACCGGCTGGGGCACCTGCTGTATATTATTGGAATTTTACGTGATTTTGGAATGAGAAGTTGGGCTCAGCCGGTCGACCGGCAGCCGGTCAGACCACCGGCTGAGACACCCCCTTCTTCCTTTGTTTTTCAAGTGACCTTTTGGTCCCAGCCGGTTGACCGGCAGCCGGTCAGCCTGACCGGCTGGGACACACTGAAGTTTGATGTTGGTTGTTGTATGAGGCATTGGCCTGAGCCGGTGGACCGGCAGCCGGTCAGTTTGACCGGCTGGTACCTGCTGGAGTTCTTTGTGATTCTTGTTTACGGTTTTCATTTATAATATTTCCGATGATTCATTTAACGTATAATTTTACGTACTGACTTATAATATGAATGTGTTGAATATATGATATTTCTTTCGCTTGTATCACAGGTTTTGTGACGGTTTTTGCTATGTCCCACTTTGAGTCGGTTTTTACAAATGATACGGTTTGAGCACTATTTTGTCTTGTGCTTTGTATTCTCATTCCCTTGGCTACCTTTCCGTTCGTAAGGCTGGAATGTCGGAACGGAGAGGTATCTACTGCTTAAAGCATGTGTTAGTGGGCATATGACGACGTTGTTGGGAGTTGACGCTATGCGTTGATCGACCCGGCCGTCAAATGTTGTGTACTTGCGAGGTGGTGTTATTTGCATGTAGCGTACCGCTGTTATGAGGCTTGAGCTGTTTTTCCGCCTCTTTCGTGAATTGATCTACCGAATTTGGGGTACTCGGCATATATTTTATAAGCCCGAGTCTTGGATGCGAAACTTTATCGCATGTCGAATCGGAACATGATTTATTCCGAGAGTCTGGCCAGATTTAGACTAGGACCGTATTATTATCGTCGTCCTACCAGGAGGAAATTAGTCTACATATACGAAATGTCATCGTGTATGAGTTGCGGGAAATGTCATCCGTGAACGCCTTTTAATCATACTTGCCATGTACACGATGCTAGTGCGTTTCATTTACCGTGAGAGTTGTCGTCTTGTGTTGTCGTTCTTTGAATGCGTGATTTCATGATATTATTCATGGTCATTGCATGATTGGACACCGTCATGGTTTTGGTTCGTGAATGGATGATAATATGTTGGATTTAATGTGATCATCGCATGACTTGACTTGGTTCGTATGTCGAGTCTCAATCTTATCAATCTTATACCACTAACGGTGAGATGCAAGCCCTAGTGAGTGTATTCGGTTGCCTAAGAGTGTCTTCCCCGAGTCTTTGAATATCATGATGGATTCGGAATTGTGCCTCTTATGTTCTTATCATTATCTATAGAATTGCCTATCTATTCTTATCGCAACTCACATGGATATCCATATATGCATGACTTTACTTTCGTATTTCCTTATATGTACGTTTGATGTGATATGGCTGGGAGAACCCGGAGTTACTCCCCACTGACTGTGGCATTCATGTTTTTCATGGATGAACAGGTTGATTGCTTTGGATGACTTTTTGGATATGATATTTTGAGGTTCGGGTGTGAGCTAGCGGGCGTTGTCCCTGGAAGTTTCACCTCTAGACGATAGTAGCTAGTTTTGTTAAACACTTGTTCTTTGCTAACATTTTAAGAGACCTCGTCTCTTTGTTGTATTTCCGTATTTAGTTTGTAACATTTTGACACGCCTCGTGCTAGCAAATTTGTGTTGTCTTGCTTCTAATCATATCTTCATGTCCTAAGTTCTTTATTCATTTTCTTTTTGATAATGCAAATGTTGAGATGTAAGGGATATTGTTTTGCTCCCAACTGCGAAACATAAACATCAACATTATATAATCACTCTTAAATACATACGAAGTACATTAGTATATACAACCTTGTGAAAAACTTAAAGTTAAACACAAAAATGGTGCCCTCATCTAAGTCATGTACAAACATATCATTAAACGAAAATTCGTACAAACCACAAGGTTAGAGCGGTAATTTGCAATCCATGCGAAACTACTCGTATGTAGTTTGTAAAAAAAAAAAAATATTAGTATTGTAGACACGTTTTAAAGTGAATGTAATTAGGGTGACCGATAACTCTCCAAGGTCTATATCTACCCTATCAATTAGTCATTCCCCTTAAATATAACACTAAATATATCGTAGTTTCGTTAAAGTTGGAGATTCTATAATCGCTCGGAAAAAGGTTTCTTTAATAATATAGATAAATAGATAGATATTGATTTTATTAAGATACAATATTTTCATTGAATTATAAATTTTTTATTAAATTAAAACTGTAATATTTTCATTAAAATAATACAAAAGATTATATTTTCATTGAAATATAACTATACTCTATATAAAATAAAATTACCACACAAATGGTTAATCTAATTTGTGAAATTTATAAAATGATACAATTCGATTTATTTAAAAAAAAAAAAACTATTTTCATTAAAATATCAAAATGATATCATCAGTTGTTTGATTAGTTTTGTCTTCAATTATTTTTCTCAAATCAATATGTGATTCGGACGAGAAATCTAAAACAAATTAATAGTTTTTCATTTAAAATTTATGAGTATAATATACTGAAAAGAAACATAGGTAAATACCGTGAATTGCACGGGATCTAAACTAGTAAAAGTAAATGATAATCTTTATTATACTCCGTAGAAAATAAATCAAAAGTAAAAACTGAGATCCCACTACATGAAGGCCATAATCCAATTTTTCATATAATAAATATTACAATTGTGGCATGCAAAAGATCAAAAATTAAAGTATTTACAGTAAAGTATTATAATAGCCATGCTCCTAAACTAAATACACATATTACTGAAAATCACAATGCATTAAAATTTAATACCACGTGTGGAAGAAAATTCATTTATACAATGATTTTGTAGGATAAATAGAAAAAATTCCATATGTAAAATATCTTATTATACACCATACAAAATAAAAAACCAAAAAAAGTGACATTTATTAGTGAGATCGTAATATATCAAGATGAACGCAATTGGGACCGCTTTATCAGCAATTCTAATATTGATAGTTGCAGGTAGTGCTTGTGCATGTAAATACTATTTTTGTAGAAGGAAAAATTCGAAGGAAAATAGTGATGAGAAGCAACCAGGTAGCATTGACAATGAGGAGTATTTAACCCCAACAACGCAATTTAGCGGGGAAGTTCAAATCCCGCCACCACCACTAGCGCCAACTACGGGGCGAGAAGATGAAGACTTGTATCCCGTTCATCAACCAACGCTAAATAATGAGTTAGGAGTGCATGAAATAGTTGAGGAAGTGCATAGCAATCCCTAAACCAGTAGAATGTTTTATCAGTCCATAAGGTGAAGAGAGTTGATTTTATAAGTTTTATCAATGGGTGAAGGAATTCCATTATAAAGTAGTAAAGTACTCCCTTCGTTCCATAATATAAGTCGTTTTAGGAAAAAATCAGTTATTTTTAATACTACTTGTATGTTGTTTGTATTTTCTCATTTGTTACATGTTATTTTTACTTAGCAAAACACTAAAACTTGAGGATAAAAGGTAATTTGTCATTTTATTGGTAAATAAAGTTTGCTTTTTTTTTTTTCAAACAGCATTTAAAACCATAACTAATAATATAAAATTGCTCAAGTTGTTCTCAATATGACGACTTAATCAAATAATGTTTTTGTTTCGCATGGAGTATTACAACATCATTAATTTTAATCAGATAAATTTATATGTTTTTTTATGATGATTATAATTTTCTTAATAATACAATTTTACATTACATAAGTAGTATTGTTAACTTGTTACGTACCACATTACATTACATTACATAATAACTAGCAAGTCTCGTAACATCATTACTACATAATAACAGTGAAGGACACTGATAAGGCGACACCTGATGTCGCCAAATCTCGTCGACACTCTCTCACATCTTTTTATATAAATCCACCATTTTACAGGTCCCTTACATATAGGCCAACCAACTTCAGTGGTCCATTACTTATACATGTGAGAGGGCGATATTATGCTTTTTTTTAGAATAAGAACTCGTATAGTTGAATTTACCTATTTATGCATTTTTTATACTCGTATAAATAATCCACATTGTCGTCCATTAAAAACAATAAGATGAACACATTTCATCCGTTTACACATTCACAATAAAAGTCCGATGTCTAATCGAAAATTATATGTGACTAACTCGAAGAAAATACATTATATACATAATTTAATAGTTGATACAAACATCTTTCCCAAATCGTCATAAACTACCAGATTGTTGTGTGCCGCGATCATAAATAAATGCAGTTAAAGCAGGTTGTTGAGGCATAGCGAGGGCTTTAACACCCACAACCGTGGCCTATTTTATTTTAATAATATAATATTATTATTATTAGTTAGCTTAATTTTAGATTTAATTTATATCTTGGTTTTCCGTGTCTAATTTGACAAATCCGAGTCCATATTTGGGCTCTACTCGAAATTTTAGGTGAGTCGGACTTCATGACTCGCTTTAAGCCTTATTCTAAATCTCTACTCACCTTTTGGCCCAAGTTTTCCTCACTTGTCACTCCAATTTTTCAGCAACACTCCTTCATCTCCCTCACCCAAACAAACACACTAAAACCCTAACCTCCATATTCTCACCATTGTTGAACAACACAAACCTTCACATATCTCACTCAGTCCTCACTCAAACCTCTTAGTTTTTAGCTTATTCTTTCTCTTTTCTTTCCCTCTTTCTTTTAAGGTAAGAAAAATCCAATCTTTCTCACTTTCACTTTCTCATATTTTTCCAAGATGAAATTCTTCATCTTTTATGTCAAAGTTTGTAGGAGGAGACTTAGAAGAACCGGAGAGGGACTACTTTCTAGTAAAAGAAGAGCTTGAAGGAAATTGAAGACGCAAAAAGGTAACGGTGAAGGGTTACTCGATATCTTTATATGTTTTAGTTGTTAATTGTAGCTACTTGTGAAAGATGAGTTCTTGTGTAGATAATAATATAGATCTATGACTACAATATATTTAATTGTTGAATTGCATCTTGTATGTCCCAATTTGATGGAAAATTGGTTGTGTTGATGATGAATTACCTTCTTGTTGCTTAAACTTGTATTTAAGTCTTGAATGATAACTTAATTAATTATGCTTTTAATGTCATATGGAATGTTATGATGTTCATATGTTATGCTAAGTGGTGATTTATGATAGTTTATGTTGGTAATTACAAATGGTAAATAACTTGTTTGGCATAAACTTGAAGTTTGGATGAATTTTGGCTTGAACCCTCGCGAATTTGACTAGGACCCGGACGGGTACAGTCCAACCCGGACGGGTTTGAGCCCTAAACCCGAGCAGGACACTTCCAACCCGGACGGGTCGGGTCCGACCCTTTTTCGTAAAATGGTCATATCTCCTTCAATACTTGTCTGTTTGGAGCGTGTGACCTACCGTTAGAACTGTAAGAGGATACAATATCACCTCCATTTAGAATTAATGCATTTGCATGTCTAGAACTCTAGTTATGACCATTTGAAGTGGACCTTTGTTTTAGTTAGTTTCCAAACTTGTTGTTTTGAGATGAGATCTATGTTTCTTATTCATTATACTTCTTAAACTTGGTCTAATGCTTATGTAATCACGTATTGTCTCGTGTTCACATTGTTACATTTATATTATGCTTTATAACATGTTTGGTGACGAGTTTTAGTATGTTCTCCCCTTAGGTCGCTTTTGCCTTATGTAATGATTTGAGCACTACTTGTTGGGTGCTCTGAACTCTCATTTCCCGGCTACATCTTCATACTCGTTAGACTGGAATGTCGGAGTGATGGGGTGTATCATTTATGCTTGTATGCATGTTTAGTGGGGATATGACGATGTTGTTAGGAGGTGAACGCAATGCATTGATCGACCCGGCCGTCAAATGTTGTATCCTTGCGAGGTGGTGTCATTGCATGTAGCGTACTAGCTTGACTTTTGACTATAGATCTCTTTCCGCCTTTTTCGTGTGGTTTAGCCGAAATTGGGGTACTTGACGTCCTTCGTGTTGATCGAGTCTTGGATGTGTGCACGTCTAGCCACGTGTCGAATTAGGTACACGTCTTGTCCCAAGAGTCTGGCCAGGTTTAGACTAGGACCGTATTATTACCGTAGTCCTACCGAGAGGATTAGAGTCTTGTGTGTGAGAAACGTCTTATCGTACACAGTTCAGGGGAACGTATTACCCCGTGGACTTGTTTCTCTAGGTCATGAGTATACGAAATGTCTTGTCGTATACGGTTCAGGGAAACGTCTTATGCCGTGAACTTCCATTGACTTGTCTTGCTATTTGTATATGATGCTAGTGCGTGCCATTTACCGTGAGAATATATGTTTGATTATTACTTGTGACCGTTGGATAACTTGGATTGGTTTGTATGTCGCGTCTCTACCTTATCAAGTATATGCCACTAACGGTGAGATGCAAGCCATAGTGCGTATATAGTTACCTAAGGGTGTCTTTCCCGAGTCGATACTAATATGATGCTTATTAGTTGGCATTTCACATACTTATTGTTGGGCATATCATATTCGTATATCTTATGATCTGAAAATATATGTTGGTACTTTGTATGATTCATTTATACATGCGTTTCTATATGTTTAATTATCGTTCATGTATGTTTTCTTGTTATATGGCTTGGAGAACCCGAAGTTACTCCCAACTGACTGTGGCGTTCATTATTCATGAATGTACATGTACAAGTCGGTGCTACATGGGGTTGAGACTAGTATGAGCTAGCGACCGTCGTTTTACGATGATTACCTATTACCGCTTAGAGTCTTCTACTTTTAGAGTATTTGTATATTTTTGGGACCGTTGTCTCCCTTGTAGTGATCTGTCGACCTTTTCGACACTACTACCTTATTTTTTTATGTTGGATTTCACCTTTTGATAATCTTTGTGAAACATGACTTAAAAAGTTTTAAAAATTCTCTAATTTCCGCTGCAAATTACTTGTTTATCTTTATGCTTTCGCGAGGGTTGTCACAAGGGCAGCAATAGCAGAATAAGGGTTGAGCATATGGACAATAGTGGACATAGTCGGCCTCTGAGAAATTATGAAACCAGAATGATGATGAACATCTTATACTAATATAAAAAAAGATTGTTACATCAACTACATATATAGTACTTCCTCTATTCTCCTATGATGTTCCCATTTTATTAAAATATACCTCACATATATTCACAAAATGGGTACATCATATGAGAATGGAGGAAGTACACAATATACACTCCTCCTTATCATAAACATCCTTAATCTACCAGATTGTATACTCTACCAATATTTACAAGATAATACCAACTATATTACGAAATATTCTTGATACTATTCTTTACACTCCCCCTCAAGTTGAAGCTCTTGGTACACTGAGTCCCAACTTGAACTACAAATGATCAAATACCTCTCCTCCTAGCGCCTTTGTAAACAAGTCTGTTATTTGCTCCTTCTCCTTACATGTGACGTTTTTATCTCCTTCGAAAAAAGATGTTGTCGCACAAAGTGACAGTCTATTTCAATGTGTTTCGTTCTATCATGAAATACCAGATTCTTTGCTATATAAATAGCCGCCTGATTATCACAATATAAATCCATTGAATTGGTATGAAAGACGCCTAAAGACGCGAGAAATGCCTTTACCCATATTAACTCACTTGTTGCATCACCCATGGATTTATACTCGGCTTCAGCCGTTGATTTTGCTACCGTCACTTGTTTCTTTGCTCTCCACGATATAGGTGATTGTCCCAACGAAACAAAGTAGCTAGCCACTTATCGATCTTCTTGTCAACGGACAACTTGCGTAATCCGAGTCACAATACCCTCTAATTTGCAAATCAGACTCTTTCTTCAACGTAATACCCTTCCTCGGATTTTGCTTTATATATCTCACAACTCTTAGTGCCGCTTCCCAATGCTCCTTCCTTGGCTCGTTGACAAATTGCGAAAGTATATGCACCGTGTAAAAAAGGTATGTTCTCGTAATGGTTAAATATACTAACCTCCCAACTAGACGACGGAACTTCATGATGTCCTTCAACACGTATCCCTTGGCTAAGGACAAATTATGCCTCTGTCGAATTGGTGTATATGCCGTCCTAGCTCCTTTCATTCCCGTCTCTTCTATGATGCTCATTGCATACTTCCGTTGGTTTAGAAACAAACCTTCTTTGCCGTGAGCCACTTCTATCCCTATGAAGTACTTTAGTTTTCCCAAATCCTTGATTCCAAAACTTTTATCCAAGAATACTTTAAATTTCGCACAAGCTTCTTTGTTATTGATTACCACTATCATGTCGTCCACATAGACAAGTACTCCAATAAAAGAATCGTTTCGATTGAAGGTAAAGAGGGAATAATATGCCATTGATTGTATGAAACCGTAATTCACCATTGAAAAAGTCAGTTTTGCAAACCAATTATGTGACGCTTGTTTTAACCCGTAAATTGATTTTAGCAGTTTGCATACCTTACTTCCTCCCCGTTTTTCGAATCCTTGAGGGATCCTCATGTACACTTCTTCTTCGAGATCTCCGTGTACAAACGCATTGTTAACATCTAATTGTTCAATGAACCAATCCTTCGACACGGCTACAACTAGCTAGCATACATCGCACGCTTGTCATCTTTGCAATCGGTGCATATGTTTCGTGAAAATCTACTCCCTCCACTTGGGTGAAACCTTGCGCTAATAATCGAGCTTTATATCGCTCCACTGTACAGTTCGTTTGGTACTTAATTTTGTATCCATCTGCATCCTATGGGTTTCTTTCCTCTCGGCAATGGAACGATCTTCCAGGTCTCATTCCTCTCGGCAATAAAAGCCACAAGTTACCAAAATAAAAAAAATCCAAATTAACAAAAGTTTATGTGATTCCTCGAGTAAAAGAGTAAATAAAAATAACAATCTTATTTATGAAATCAGATGCTGCCTAATTTGTGAAAAAATAAAGTAGGTATGACTTTTTTTTCTAAATTAAATTAAAGACTTTTTTCTAAAATAAATTATCTTCAATTTTAATAATTACAGGAATAAAAAATAATCAAGTTAACATGAATATATACATATAAGAAAATGTAAAACATTGAAACACTAACCAATAAATCTTCATAGGCTAAATATTTAGTTATAGATAGATACACTTAAAATTAATTACTCCGTATTATCTACTAGGATTTTTAATTGTTGGTATCAGAATCGTAGATGAATCATGGAGCGTAAGACGAGAGAGACATATATAGACATACTGTGGGGGATGACAATACTTTTAGTGTTTTAACAGTTTTGAAAAAGGATCATATAATGAGATAGATGGAAGCAGGGAGCAGAAAGCAGAATAAAAGAAAAGGGGTAAAATAGAAGGCGTCAGATCGAAGGAGCATGTTTAACGATTAACATAAAGGTGTTGACTGTTGAGTACATATATAGGTTAAGTTGGACATAGTTCATACCTTGGGGGCTGAGGGCTCGGTTGGGTCATTAAAGCACTTCGTATTCCGTTTATTTACTGCTAATGAATCTGTCCAATTAACAAAGGCCAAAATCATGCTTGCTAAATTTTATTAAGTTAAAAATGAGTTAATGCTTAATGAAATACCAGGTTATGTTCATTTCCGTGTGTGATCTATAACGATGTTTCTAACAGAGTATTTTTTTTCAAACTTTATAATAATAAGACGAAATATCAATCCGAACACACTTTAAATTATATTTGAAAAACGGGTTTTCTGTCTTATGCCCATTGAGCACATTAAGAAAACAAAAGTGAAAATAATTAAATACTTCTTATTAGGAAAAAAGGTAACATGGTTACATATTTCAACTTTACATGAAATTAGCATTTAATTATTTCCATTTTTATTTTCTTAACATTTGCCCAATACGCATATGATAGAAAAACGATTGCAAATACTTCGAGTTGAAAGTCAACTGGTCAATAAAGAAAAAGTTAAATCCAAAATTTCAGGACCCGCGTTTTTTTCCTGAATTAATTACAGATTTTGATGCTAACTCTTGCTGCTTTGAACAATTACGAAATTAATTATAATTAAAAATGAGATCTATATTTGACAGCATATCACTTCAAATAATCGTATATAAAAATAAAAAACAAAATAAATAAATATGGAAAAACTATTCTACACTTTAATCGAAAGTAAAGTTAACAAAAATAATTATTGTACACAACACAGAAAAAAAAATGTTAATATGAAAATCATTTGTTATATATTTATTTAACTATTTTAAAAAATAAAATAAGTATAAATAAGTATACTATACTATAAGCACCAGTACCCAACTTAAAAAGAAAAATAGGATTATCATATCCAGGCTCGCAATAATCAATTGAATGTTGATCAAAACACAAAATCGAAGAAAATATCGTGGTTTATAATTATTAATTATTGAGGGTTATGAGTTATGTAAAGGAGATGACTGATAAGGTGAGTTTATTGGGATAAAAATCCAGATTTGAGGGATCGGAGATGGTGAGGGTTATGACTTATAGGTGGCCGTGAGATGAGTATGGGATGAGTTTAATTTGAGTTTTTTTTTAAAAGAGAGGGATGAAAGAGGCTGAGAGGCTGGGGACGGAGGGTAGGGTTTAGTTTGGGAGGGGTCAATATATATGAGCTATTTCCTCTATTCTATTTGATTGTATACGTTTTTTTTTGGGCACTATTTATAAGTGAGGATAATATTTAATACAACTTCTAATATATAACATAAAAGATAGTCTTGTGAGATCTTGTTTAAATTGTCTTATCGAGTACAATATTAATATCAAATTTTTATAATTTATAGTAATATGTAACTAAAGATATAAACATAACAAAATGAGCATCGACATACGTGATAAAGCAAACGTATACAATCAAATGGAACGGAGGAAATATATTGTTAATTACGTGTCGACTTCGTGTCGTGTTTTCGGGTGGTGTCATTGTTTGTTGGCTCTATATAAGTAGTTATTTATAGTATTAGTCCCTATTTAGGATACTAAATTCTATATTAATACCTTATTTAATAATCTTAATAATATTATTCCCTAATCTTATATTATACCCAATACATTATTCTATTTCCATATGGTACTCCGTAGAACATACCATATTCTCTCACAATATCACAAACAAAATTTTCAAAAAGTTGGCCTTTGCTAGCTAAATTATATCCCCTTCGTACCATTTATTTTCTAACCTTAATTTAAATAATTATCAAAGAGAATAATAATGTGACAATGATTCATACCTTGGAGTTCACAACTTAATCAAGTGTTTTATTTTGTATATTATAAACTAAAAAACCTTGAGCGAGAAATTGAAGCTATTTTTTTAAATATATTTACGACTTTTGAGTGAAAGATTTAGTTAATTTGTCCATATGTCCAGAATATTGTTTAATGATTAATTCTATGTGGCTATAATGCTCTGCTAAAAGTCGCTTGCAGTCTATGTCCTAAACGATTTGCGATTCGAGTAATATTAGTCCGTTCTAGTGAGTCACACACTACATGCGTTTTGGGAAATATTATAATTAATATTGATTAATTATTAAGGGAATAAGAATAATAAAATATTATTTTTATTATACTATTCTTATCGTAGATAGTCTCAGATTCTCCTTGAATTCCTTATATATAAAGATTTAAGGGGAAATGTTTATGATCAGCTTTTCAGAAGAACAAAATCTCAATGGAGTAAGAGGGACGGAAATTGCCAATAAGTTTTTACTAACCAACGCACTCTTATTCTGTATTGTGTGACGGTCTCACAAAATATAATATTATTCAAGAAGCTGTTAGTTGGATTATATATACTTCTTATATATTATTTGCATCTTAATGGAACTCTTCCGCATCCAAGTAAGTTTCCCAATCACCCTTTTATTTAATGTTAATAATTAACATGCATTAGATTTTGGGATTCTGTAATTCAAATCAATTGAGAATCGTTACATATCCCTTCGATGGTATCAGAACGAACATGTATTGTTAAGTATTAGAATAAAAGGTTGCACATTTAGATATAGTTGTTGTGTCTATGTGATTGTTCTATGATTGTAAGATTATTGAGGTTTTCTAAAAATGAATTAGTTAAATTATATGCAATATTGATATGCTGTTAAATATTAAATTTAGGATTGTTTCATGTTTGATATTGTATTTTATCGTAGTATTTGATATTATGATGAATTCCCTTTAATTTGATTAGAAGAAAGCCTTATTTTGATGATTTAAAAAACTTCCTAATTTGTTGCTAGTACTTAATTTTAAAAGTGTCTTAAATTCCCCAAGAACTTGGATCAAATAAGATTAGAATTTATGCAAATCCAAATTTGATTAGATGATTAAATTGTGTAATTATGTTTGGCATGTTTTAATTTGATTAAAGAAAATAAATTACGGTTTGCATGAAGCATTATTCACGGTTATTGTTCATGCGAGCGGAAAGTTGCTGTTCATCGGTTTTGAGTGTCGGATTATGACATTGTATTAAATGTTTTCGAGTTTAAACGACATTATAAGCAAGACCCCTAAATAAGGCCGACGTGTTTAAGCCAAATTCTTACGTCTTGATTGACTTTCAGGTGCTTTTTGGTTTAAAAAAATTTTGCTTTTCAATTTTTATAATTTTTTTGGAATTTAGTCAATTTGGTTAATTGATTGATTGATATAATGGTTGTATTAATTTAACTTTGAATATTTATTTGTTGTATACACACCCGGTATGATTTGACCATCTACCTATGTTATTACGTTTTTGCATAAGATGCTCTGTAACACCCGGAAATGTACTCTATTTTTCTAGTAGAAATATTTTACGAAATCTTTTCAGCAAATTTAAGTTTTAAATTAGTTTTTTATGTTTCGAGTCGAATTTAGAATTTCCGAGTTCGTATTTGGAATTTCCGCGAGATTTCATGAAAATCCCGTCTTAAGTCAAGTTTGACTTTTCTTGACTTTGGAAAACGTCTTTGACTTTTTCCTTCATAACTCACACTACTCCCTCCTTAACCTAATATTCATTCACTCATAATCAAACACAACTTTTCTTCCTCTCTAAGAAATCTCATCTTTCCCTCTTTGATATCGATCTTAGAATTGTCGTAACTTCTTCGTTACTTGATAGAATTTACGTAAGTTTGTCTTATTCTTCTTCCCGTACCTTCCTCTATCCGTATTGATATTTAAAAGTATCGTCTTTCTCGCTTTTCAAGCTTTCCGTCTTTCTCAAGATGAACTTTATTCATCTTTTTACGATCTATTTGTAGGTGGTGACCTCCAAGATCCCGACAAAGACTATTTCCTTATAGAAGAGGAGCTTGACGATGAGTAGAGACGCTTAAAGGTAACGGTGAAGGGTTACTCGGTATCATTTACGTGTTTTATGTGATTTCTAGGATAGAAACCATGTTTTGATTATAGTTAGTAAGCTTATGATTTGTATTATTGTTGATGGATGTTGTTTATTGAGTATTCACATGAGTATTGATGAATTAGAATGATAGTCGATAATTATCAAAAGTCGACTTTGATGAAACAAAGCATTTTCGAGTACATGAGACCCCAGCCGGTCGACCGGCAGCCCGTCAGACCACCGGCTGGGGCACCTGCTGTATATTATTGGAATTTTACGTGATTTTGGAATGAGAAGTTGGGCTCAGCCGGTCGACCGGCAGCCGGTCAGACCACCGGCTGAGACACCCCCTTCTTCCTTTGTTTTTCAAGTGACCTTTTGGTCCCAGCCGGTTGACCGGCAGCCGGTCAGCCTGACCGGCTGGGACACACTGAAGTTTGATGTTGGTTGTTGTATGAGGCATTGGCCTGAGCCGGTGGACCGGCAGCCGGTCAGCTTGACCGGCTGGTACCTGCTGGAGTTCTTTGTGACTCTTGTTTACGGTTTTCATTTATAATATTTCCGATGATTCATTTAACGTATAATTTTACGTAGTGACTTATAATATGAATGTGTTGAATATATGATATTTCTTTAGATTGTATAACATGTTTTTGTGCGGTTTTTGCTATGTCCCACTTTGAGTCGGTTTTTACAAATGATACGGTTTGAGCACTATTTTGTATGTGCTTTGTACTCTCATTCCCTTGGCTACCTCCACGTTCATAAGGCTGGAATGTCGGAACGGGGATGTATCCTACTGCTTAATTGCATGTGTTAGTGGGCATACGACGACGTTGTTGGGAGGCGAACGCTTTGCGTTGATCGACCCGGCCGTCAAATGTTGTGTACTTGCGAGGTGGTGTTATTTGCATGTAGCGTACCGTATGTTATGAGGCTTGAGCTCTTTTCCGCCTCTTTCGTGAATTGATCTACCGAATTTGGGGTACTCGGCGTATTTTTGTAAGACCGAGTCTTGGATGCGAAACGTCATCGCGTGTCGAATCGGAACATGATTTATTCCGAGAGTCTGGCCAGGTTTAGTGTGACACCCTCAAATTTGCGGAAAGAAAAAAAAATAATTTAATACATAACAAAGGGTGTCATAAATAAAAAGGTTCATACAAAAAGGAAACTAATATTTTACATATGAATTATACAAGACAGGAGACATATCTCCCGTATAAATACGGAAATAAAAGAGTGTATAATAATATACAATCTAAGAACCGAATATAGGTCCAAGGTAAATACTTCGCTCGCTAGCTCGTCAATGTACCCAAAGTATGCATCACAAACCTGCCAACCGCATTAAATATAAACACGGAAGCCACAGTCAGTGGGGAGTAACTCCGAGTTCTCCCAGCCACGAATGTCGAGTTTAATAAAACATGAATAAACATAAAAGCAATGTATATAGAAAAAACAAAACCTTAACATATATGATATGCTTTTCATGTTATGAAACAATTAACTAACATATAACCTATCATATGAAAGCTATCATGTGAATCCGATAATAAAATATAACACTAGGTAGGGAAGCTGGTATGCTAGCTCAGAGGTTACCATGTAACATGGCCATGATACACTCAAACCCTAATCAACACGTAATCATGTGAATCATTTAACAATCGGTAATCCAAACTCTATCAATCTTAGCCGGCTTGCATCTCACCTTCTAAAACTCATAGAATCATACAAACATGAAAGACCAAAACTTCTACAAACAGGCATAAGTTCTTAGTACCGTCAATAGTCGACTTCTGTAACTCGAGGCTATACCACAAGGTAGGAAAACATCCTAGTCCTAGACTGATCAGACCTAGACGAACAACAGCTATTCCGTTCCCCGTCCCATGACATAACCGTCTATGAGAAACTCTACTAGGCGACCCCCTAAGCAGAGATGGCTAGTACTTAAGCTGACTCCAGTCCCAAAACGGATCAGGCAGCCATGCCCCGACTTGGATATAAACCCACCAAGCCGAGACACAAACGCTATCAAGCGACAAACTCCGTATGCTCGTTAAAGATAGTACGGCCTATCAATGTCCGTGGTCCAAGCTACTCATTTAGAATTAGCATGGTCAAGACGCCATATACTCATAATTCTCTATGGGTACTTAGTCAACACGACACCAACCATATAATAAAACAGTCACGGGAAAAACATCCTATCATGTGACTAATTGCATATCAATAATAATCAAATATCATATCGCCTCATATCTACTAAGGCTAATTCATAATTAAATACAACCTTACTTGAAGACAAATCCCCGACCCGAGTCCCGCGACGGGTCATCAGTCAAATCGGGGCTGACTAGATCTTAGTTTGACCAAACCCGTTGGATCAAACCGGCTAGAAACAGAGTCTTTATCACATAGACATAAAATCAACATATTCATTACATGTTATTTTAATAAACTTCTAACATGTGAATTATTAAATCTTACGTAAAACCCCGCTTGACTTAACGGATATTAAATTAAACTACGATCTCGTCTTATAATTTCTAACATGTGAGAAATAATAATTTAATGAAAAACCTTTTTAATTAAATATTTTACTTATTAATAGTTCTCGCTTGCTAATTATTACAAAACGCGATAAAAATGACGATAACTCAAAAACCGTCACGAGTCCCAAAGTGGGACCCACGGGCTGAAATGGGCCGGACCCCATATGGGCCTGGATGGGCCCACGGCCTGTTTTGGCTCAAAATGGCAGATTTTTACAACTTTCATTAAAACCGTTTCCTAAAAATTCCCGCATGCTTTAACATATTTAAAACCCCGTCAAACAACAATTAAACAATCAAACATCGACACAACCAAAGACCGAAACCCGGACCCACCATGGACCAACCCAGACCGGGTCTGAACCGGCCTGGACCGGTCTGGTTGGTCCGGTTCTTAGCCACCAATTTCGGCCCCCACCAAATAACAACCCCAAATTAATTCCAACATGTTTTTAATCATCAAACAAACATTTTAACATCCATCCTTACAAAAATCATTATTATTAAAAATCATCAACATTTGTCAAGAACACTAAAACAACATAAAATCATAACTTAGTAAAAATCATTAAAATTCTTCAAGAACACTAAACTTGTTAAAATTTCATAAACAACATAAAAATCATAACTTAGTAAAAATCATTAAAATTCTTCAAGAATAGTAAATCATCATAAAAATTTCCTACAACTTAAAATCATCAAGAACCATAAATCATCATAAAAATTTCCTACAACTTAAAAATCATCAAGAACCATAAATCATCATAAAAATTTCCTACAACTTAAAAATCATCAAGAACCATAAATCATCATAAAAATTTCCTACAACTTAAAAATCATCAAGAATCATAAAACAACATAAAATTCCATAAAACATAAAAATCATCAAAAATCATAAAACAACATAAAAATTCCATAAAACATAAAAATCATCAAGAATCATAAAACAACATAATAACCACTACTTAACATATTACTAACTAAAAATCCATAAATCATAAAAACATGAACCACAAATAAAGATGAACCAAAATCAAAAGAAACAAAACTAAAGACTATGTTACTAACTAAAATCCTACATAACCATAACATGAACATAAACTAAAAGCTACAAAAACAAAACTAAGGCTATGTGACATTAATTCGTCGAGTAAAACGGAATTGTTACCTTAGCTAGCCAAAACAATTAGCACCAAAATAATAATAAGAAGTATATAATAAAAACCCTTCTACTAATCTTCACCCAAAATATACGAGTCTCCAAACTCGTCTTCAAAATCTTCCCCTATAAGAAAATAACAAGAAAACATTATTAGAACTAAAAATATGAATTTCCATAATTAAAGTGTTGAAAACGATCTTGACGGAATTGAAATATAACCGTACGTGAAGATGAGGAGCGAAGAGTAGAGTCTAGAAATATAAATTAGGATGGATTTAATTAAGAAACGAAGATTTTATGGAGGTTTTGCTCAAGAACGATGAAGAACAATTGATGAACGACGAAGAACACGAAGAACGATTAACGAAAGTGATGTTTTGATCTTTATTTGATTTATTGTAAGATGAAAAGTTGTTTGTGAGTAGTGATGGTGTTGTGTGTGCCGTGAGTTTATAGACCAATAAAGGTGTTGAGTTTTGAAATTGTTGTTCCGTAATTGACTCTCGTTTAATAATTATTTTACGGTAAACGATTAAATATAATTAACGATAAAGTTAATTATACAAATATCTAGATATTATGATTATTGTATCCAAAAGAAATGAAAATATCAAGGCTATTAGAGGACTTTTTGAGCCGTGTGGTATGGGGAGCATCGGGTCTGTTTTTGCTCGATTTGCGTAATTTTCGTTAACTGATCGATAAAGTTGAAAATATCTAAGATATTCTTATTAATTTAATCAAAAGAATTAAACTATCTCATGTGAGTGGAAAACGATGACATGGGCGCGTGACTCATGCCAAAGCCGAGTTTCGATTTTGTTGCGCGCATTACGATGCGTCGGGAATAGTTAAATGACGTTCGATTAAAAACCGTAAAAGTTATTCTTTAAATTCCGAATAACTTCAAAATAATTATATTAAATTATGATAAATCATAATAAATATAAATAAAAATAAATCAAAAATATAATTTTTTTTAAATAAAATTTCGGTCTTCAAAATCGCAAGACGAGTCGGGAAAAGTCAACGAAAGTCAAAGTCAACTTAAAAGTCGAGAAAAGTCAAAAATGACTTAAAAGTCAAGAAAAGTTTCTGACGACTTAAAAATCAATAAAAAGTCAATGACGACTTTAAAAAGTCAAGAAAAAGTCAAAGACGGTTTAAAAGTCAAGAAAGGTCAAAGATGACCAAAAACGGTCTTTTCATGAAATCTCTCAAAAATTCCAAATACGAACGCGGAATTTCAAAATACGACTCGGAACAAAATTTTCTATATTAAAAACTTAAGTTCTACTGAAAAGTATCCATAAGCTATTGCTTAAGCAAATTGGGTACTTTTCGGGTTGTTACAGAAAGGGATCAGTTGATCACCGCCGTCATACGACAATAACGTCAAACACTAGTCAGCCAACCGTTATTGATTTACGTTAATGAACTGACTAATCATATATATATATATAGTCAATAAATATTCCAAATTATATATTCCTTAATGAGATTTATTATGTGGCGCACTATTGTGGAGGACACCTACTCCAACAGCTCTACCATGAAGGGAAAGCTCATGTGGTTGTTGATGCTCTTAGTAGGAAGACGACTCATTCCTTGAGTGTCATTTGTGTTTTTCCCGATGATCTTTGTGACGAATTTCGTAGATTGAAGCTAGAGTTTGCGGAGATTGAGTTTGATTACCTAGGTGTTATGGTTGTCGAGTCCGTCCTTCATCGTGAGATCCGAGAGAATCAAGTGGATGATGCTACTTAAAAATCTATTCAAGCAAGGCTACTTCAAGGAAAAGCTAAGGATTTTAAGATTGATGCAAATGGAGTTCTTCGTTTTCGTGGCCGATTGTTTGTTCCTAATGCTCTTGATAATAGGAAGAGAATTCTTGATGAAGCTCATCTATCCCCTTGTTCAATTCATTCCGGAGGTGACAAGATGTACAAAGACTTGAAGCTACTATTTTGGTGGCCAAATTTGAAAGGTAATGTTTCTATATGGATGTTTCTATATGGAAATGAGGCTCCATCTCCATGGATTTTGTGATGTCTCTACCTAGAACCGCCGGTGGTAAAGATGTCGTTTGTGTAATTGTGGATAGGTTGACCAAGTCTGCTAGGCTCATTCCTATTAAGGACACTTGAAACTTAAATCGACCTGCTAAAGATTATGTTGATGAGATCGTTTATTAACATGGTGTTCTCAAGGAAATCATTTCCGACTGTGATCCGAGGTTTTGTTCAAGATTTTTGAAGGCTTTGAATGAAGTCTTGGGTAGCAAATTGTTGATGAGTACCACTTTTCATGCCGCTACCGATGGTCAAACCGAGAGAACTAGTCAAACCCTTGAAGACTTGTTGTGGGCTTGTGCCCTTTACTTTCAAGCTAGTTGGGAGAAGAGCCTAGCCTTGGTGGAATTATCCTACAACAATATTTATCATACATCTATCAAGATGCGGCCTTATGAAGGTCTTTATGGAAGGAAGTATCGTAGCTCTATTTGTTAGGACCAATTGAGTGATGTTCGTGATTTGGGACCCGAAAATCTTGTAGACACGATTGACCATGTGAAGATCATCCGTGAGAGGATGAAAGCTGCTCAAGATCGCCAAAAGTCCTATGCCAATATTCGATGAACACCTTTAGAATTCAAAGTTGGTGAAAAGTTGGTCTTGAAGGTGTCCCATATGAAGGGTGTGAAACAGTTTGGAGTCAAAGAGAAGTTGAGTCCAAAGTACATTGGATTCTTTGAGATTGTGAAAAGGATTGGTGTTGTGGCTTACAAATTTTATTTAACCCCGCATTTGGGAAAAGTTCATGATGTTTTCAACGTGTCTCAACTTAGGACGTACATTAGCGACCTGAGCCATGTGTTGCACATTGATGTTCATGAGCTCGAGCCTAGTTTGACTTTCGAAAAGAAGCCGATCCGGATTTTGGATAAGAAAGATAAGAAATTAAGAAGTAAGGTGGTACCTCTTGTGAAAGTTTTGTGGAAGTGTCGAATGGTGAAAGAAGAGACTTGAGAAACAGATGCTTTGATGCGAGCCAAGTTGTAACACCCGGAAATGTACCCTATTTTTCTAGTAGAAATATTTTACGAAATCTTTTCAGCAAATTTAAGTTTTAATTTATAATTTTATGTTCCGAGTCGAATTTTGAATTTCCGAGTTCGTATTTGGAATTTCTGTGAGATTTCATGAAAATCCCGACGTCTTAAGTCGAGTTTGACTTTTCTTGACTTTTGAGTCGAGTTTGACTTTTCTTGACTTTTGAGTCGAGTTTGACTTTTCTTGACTTTTGAGTCGTGTTTGACTTTTGTTGACTTTTGAGTCGTCTTTGACTTTTCTTGAATTTTAAGTCGTCTTTGACTTTTCTTGAATTTTAAGTCGTCTTTGACTTTTCTTGAATTTTAAGTCGTCTTTGACTTTTCTTGAATTTTAAGTCGTCTTTGAATTTTCTTGACTTTTAAGCCGTCTTTGACTTTTGTTGACTTTCCGACTCACCCTTTACTTATACTCCCTCATAACCTATTTTTCCCTCATTTTCCACTTACTCCTTCTTCCTCATCAAACCACCAAAAACCTAAAACCCTCTTTGATCCGATTTTAAAATCATCATACCGCATTCGTTCTTTGACGGAATTCACGTAAGTTCGTCTTATTCTTCCCCTCTTAGCTTCCTCTATCCGTATTGGTAATAAAATTACCGTCTTTCTCGCTTTTTAAATTATCCGTCTTTCTCAAGGTGAATGATATTCATCTTTTATTATCTAATTGTAGTAGGTGGAGACTAGGAAGGTTTAGAACGATTAAAGACGCGTAAAGGTAACGGTGAAGGGTTACTCGATATCATTTACGTGTTTTACATGATTTCCATGTTAGAATTCGTTTTAGAATACAATTAGAAAGCTTAGAAATTATGATTTTGATGATGATTGTTGTTAGTTGATGATTGTTGATGATGAATATTGATTGTTGATAGTTGATAGAAGTGAATTATGAAAATTGGAAATGATAGAAATAGTGTTGTTGTTCTCGGGTGGATTCGGGCAAATTCACAGCCCCGACCCTTTTTGATAGAATGCTCATATCTCCTTCGTTACTTACTTGTTTTGGGCTTGTGACCACTCGTTGGAACCGTAAGAGGATAAGCTATCACCTCGACTTGGAATTTCTGCATTCCCATATCGAGAACTCTAGTTATGACAGTTTGAAGTGAACCCTAGTGTAAGTTAGTTTCCAAACTTGTTGTTTTGGAGAGTTATCTATGTTTCTTATTTATTATGCTTCTTAAACTTGGTCTAATGCTTTGGTATCATGTATTGATTCATGTTTTGGATGTATGATATCTCATTCGCATGTATCACATGTTTTGTGACGGTTTTCGATATGTTCCCACTTTGAGTCGGTTTTTACAAATGTTACGGTTTGAGCACTATTTTGTCTTGTGCTTTGTACTCTCATTTCCTTGGCTACCTTTCCGTTCGTAAGGCTGGAATGTCGGAACGGAGAGGTATCCTACTGCTTAAATGCATGTGTTAGTGGGCATACGACGACGTTGTTGGGAGTTGAACGCTATGCGTTGTTCGACCCGGCCGTCAAATGTGGTGTACTTGCGAGGTGGTGTTATTTGCATGTAGCGTACCGCATGTTATGAGGCTTGAGCTCTTTTCCGCCTCTTTCATGAATTGATCTACCGAGAATGTGGGTACTCGGCATATATATTGTAAGACCGAGTCTTGGATGCGAAACGTGATCGCATGTCGAATCGGAAAAAATGTGATTTAGGGATTTGCGCCAGATTTTAGACTAGGGACCGGGAGTTATTATCGTAGTCCTACCAGGAGGAAAAATTTGTATATAGGCGAAATGTAAGCATCGCGTATGAGTTCAGGAAATGTGATCCCGTGGATGCCTGTTAATCATACTTGCCATGTACACGGTGCTAGTGCGTTTCATTTACCGTGAGAGATGTCGTCTTGTGTCGTTCTTGAATGCGTGATTTCATGATATTATTCATGGTCATTGCAAGATTGGACACCGTCAATGTCTTGGTTCGTGAATGGATGATAATATGTTGGATTTATTGTGATCATCGCATGACTTGACTTGGTTTGTCTGTCGAGTCTCAATCTTATCAAACTTATACCGCTAACGGTGAGATGCAAGCCCTAGTGAGAGTATTCGGTTGCCTAAGAGTGTCTTCCCCGAGTCTTTGAATAACATGATGGTTTCGGATTTGATTTCCACATGATCTTATCATTATCTATAGAATTGCCTATCTATTCTTATTGTACCTCACATGTATATCTATATATGCATGCTCTACTTTTGTATTTCCTTATATGTACGTTAAAGGTGATATGGCTGGGAGAAACCGGAGTTACTCCCCACTGACTGTGGCGTTCATGTTTTTCATGAATGAACAGGTTGCTTGCTTGGATGCCTTTTTGGGATATGATGTTTTGGGGTTCGGGTGTGAGCTAGCGGGCGTTGTCCCTGGAAGATTAACCTCTAGACGATTTTAGCTTATTTGCTAAACACTTGTTCTTTGTTAACATTTTGAGAGACTCCGTCTCTTTGTTATTTTCCGCACTTAGTTGTAATATTTTGACACTCCTCGCTTTATTTAACTTGCATGTATAAAAGTTTTTAAAAACTACCTCTTTCCGCAATATAATTCACATGCTTGTTTGTTTATTATTTCCGCATTCGCGAGGGTTGTCACAGTTGGTATCAGAGCTTTTTATCGCTCCCGACGCACACACGTGAACCCTAAACTTAAACTACTTGACCTTGAAATAATAAATGTGAGATGGGTAGAAATTAAGGACTTTACTTGGTAGTCTTGGTGTACTTGATGTTTGTTAGGTTCTAACTTGTTTTTTGATTGTGTTGAGTGATGTTATGTTTGTTTGTATCTACCGTCTTAAGGTGGATCATTGTGTTACCTAGAAGAAGTATACTCTACCGGAGATTTGAAGATTTACTAGCCTACGTGAATTGTATTTCTTCCTCATCTTTGAATTCTCTCGTCCTTATTGTTTTATGCTCTCTTCCTTCTATCTAAATGCTTCTTCATCATCTAACTTCTTTTTTTTCCCTTGGAAATTACTCTTGTTACTTTCCTCCTCTTTATCAATTTGTACCATCAACTTCCTTATGTGACCTTTTGTGGACACCTTACCCTTTAGTTTGTGGCATATTGTACTTGGTTGGAAGAATTTTATACTTTGTGGACTATTAGTGTTTGTTAGAATGAACTTGTGATTTGAGGAAAATGATATAGATCTAATTTCACCCTATGGTGGTGAGAGATGGTATCCTTGAGGAAAGTGTGGTAAGGTATGTTAAATGATCTTAATGCTTGATGCTTGCCATGACTAATGTGTAGATAGTTCATGGTATTTGATGGTGTAAGGTTGAATGAGTTGGCTAGGACTTCTTAACCCATTAGTAGTTTAGTCTTTTGGACTTAGAAGTTTTGTATTGTTTTAAAGACCATGCTTATGATATGTTTATTTGGGGTAAATAAGAAGTTTAGAATGATATCTTGAGGTGCAAAATGCTTTTGAGACTAAGTGACGTCTTGTGGTTTCCTATGGTGTGTTTGTAAGTATAGGCTTGGTGGAAAAGCATTTGGCTATAGTCCTTGGATTTAAAGATATGATTTTATCTTATGGTATTGGAGACTCGTTTGGAGTAGTAAGGTTTCGCTGTAAGTTGAACCATATTACTTGAGGATTATAGATATGAGAGAGATTCGATGATGTGATCTAGGATGGAAATACCTTGGGATGTTAATGATGATGTTTGGCTTGATGTTGTACTTTGTTAATAATGAACTCGTGGGCTATATGATATTGATGATGACGTTTTGTTCGGTGTTCTACCTTGTGGCCGTAGGAGTTGAAAAGAGATGGGTATGGAGAATTCCTTATTGGTTCTTCGGTTTTTGAAACGTTTGGGAATGTGTCAAATTATGGAGTTGAGAGAATGTTATTATGCTTGAGCTGCAATTACGCAATTGGGAATCCGTGTTATATGAAAGGGTGGATGAATTGAGTTGTAATTGATTTGTTAAATCTAGGTGTACCTTACTTTGATGATCGTAGTACGATGGTCCCTTGTAAGAGACCTTTGTTATTGAGAAGATTTGCTTTGCTATCGCCTTAAGTTTGAAAGGAGAAATTTTGTGGATTAAACCTTAAACCTTTACCCGTGCCATCATTCCTTTTCAATCCCATTCTTGAATGTTTTTGTCAAGATTGATCTTTAAGAAATTACAAGCTCGTACTGTCTTTCTTACTCAGATATCTCCATAACTCTACTATCTGCTTTGTCTCTTCCTCACCCTCGTTTTCTTTTCTCGCCTTCGCCTTTTTCATCTTATCGTAGTCTTTAATGACGCTTCCTAATGTTCCTTGTATCATGTTCTTTTATCCCTACTCTTTTGAGAGGTAGTTTTCTTATTAGCTATCGTAAGGGTTAGTAGGTGTGTTTTGAACAAGTTTCGAATATGGTACCTAACCGTCCTATTAATCTAGTTTCATGTTTAGATGATTATAAGGATTTGAGGATAGCTTAGGATGAAAACTCTCCTAGTGGTTTTAGACTATGAAAGCTTAATGTTGCAATATCGTTTTGAGGATCGAATTGAAATAAGCATAATGATAGTTGGTAGTTGTGGTTAAGAATTTTAGTGGTTCTTTAAATGTTGCATGGAAAAATTGTTGTCTTTAAATGTTGGACCCTAACGGGAATAATTACCTTGTGGAATTTGGATTGGATGACCAAACTTGAGGAATATTGTCATAAGCGAAAACCGATGTATTGAGAGTTTGAAAGAGCTAAATAAATTGATGTACGGTCGCATTGCTCTATGATTGGCAAAAGTTAAGTGAAATGAGATTTTGAGACGAATCTCTTTTGAGGTTTTGTGATTCAACTTTTGAAGATGAGAAGGTTCATTGTTAATAATTTAGGGTAATGAATTTTGGAATAAAGTGAATCAAAGGATTTCATAGTAAGCCTCTTTTACCTTGTGGTTGTTAGCGATCATGTTTCCCTAGATATAAATATTTTGTTGGTGGTTTCTAATAAGAGTTTTGATGGAGCTACGAAGATTAGAGTACGCAATGAATTTTCATGTGGGTGGTTAGTTGTGGAGTCTACCGTGCCGATAGACCTCAGCAGATTCTAATTGGATTCGAATAATTGGGATTTGTTACTCGAAGTTTTGTGATTATGGAATATTTTTGTAGAATTCTGATGATTGAAAATGATGCGTTGTAAATTGGGTAAACTGTATTCTCTTGAGGATTTGGTTTATTAGTAGAGTAAGTGATGTCGAATTCTTGTAGAACTTCCT
>JAIUZE010070220.1:0-51694 GCA_022085475.1 Heliosperma pusillum
AAATGAACAACTTCTTTACAAAAAGTGAACCGTCTTACGTTGTGACACCGTCTTATACTACCAAATAAGTCAACCATCATTGAAAGCATCCTAGAGAAGAACAATCAGATGATACATTCATACCCCCAATACATTGTACACAAATTCTAAAATAAGAGAGTGTGAGACAGTCCTTTCCGAGAAAAACTCACTCATTTATTGCCATCAATAAAAGAGTGAATTTTTTATATAAATGGATCATCTTACACTGTGAGATCGTCTCACACAACAATTACTATACGTTTTAAGAGCAAGAGTTGGTAAAACACATACATGAATAACTCAATAAGTGTGGAAATGAAAGACAAGAAAGAATGTTGTTGATAAAACACAAAGGAAATCCTGAAAAAAATGGAAAATACCTCTGCACATGCCTGGAAAATCATTTCAGTGCTAGCATCTAGCCTACTTAAAAATAGACTTGAATCTTCATATTCATCCATAGTGATAACTGTGAATAAATGAAGTTAAGGCAACAATTGCAATATCGTGTCGATTACAAATCAACGACACGATTGATCACCGTATTAAACAGTAAGGAAATAATTAAGATACCTCAATTTTGTAAACAAAAAGCGGTGGTGGCGAATTCGGCTGTGTTGGCTACGCCTGTGATGTATTCGTCGTCGGATTTGAAGAGGAGATCTGAGTTTTTGTTTTCGCCTTTGTGATAACGTCTAATTCAAATAAGACTGCTTCACTTTTATTTTATTTATTTTATTTTTATTGTGGTATCATATATGCAACGGTTTTTGGCGCCAAACCGTTAATATTATAATCTTTAGATGGTGAGTGGTGACCGGTGACTAGACATCGCAAAATGGGTCAGACCTTAATGACCCGATCTGAAAAGGCAAACCCAAAATCTGAGAGTGACCCAAATTTGTTTGACCCGAAAACGACCTAACCTGACCCAAACCCGGCCTAAACCTTAGTTGACCCAATGTTGACCCGACTCGAGAAGACCCAACCTTAAAAGACCTGACCCATACCTAACCGAATTCAAAATGATTTAAAGTGACGTAAAAGTGATCCAAAATGTCCAAAAAGTGTTTTAGCCATCATTGCGAAAACGACCCGACACAAATGACCATACCCGAAAGTGACCGACCCAAAGGTCACCCGAAATCTGAGATGACCTGATCCGATTCGAAATATATGTCATAACCGAAATTACCCAATCCAAAACTGACCCGATTGATCCGGTTTACCAGGTCTACAGTGGTGCGGCATAATAACGTAGACATAAAAATTTGAGAACGACGATGACATACCATTTTTTATCAGAAATTAATAATTTTTGCACATTTTATTATTGAATATTATTTCTTTTTATATAATACATATTTTCATAACAATCGTAACTATTTAAGCAATTATAACTATTTTTATTAATAATCATTTTTATGATATAGGTACCCATTTTATTCTTTATTAGTATAACTGTAATAAAAAGGGGGGGTAGTATCCTTTTTGGAAGAGGCTCATCTTTTTGAGGAAACTAGTACCATGGCTGAAAATGGGAGGCTAATTAATTTAGTCCTTACAAGGCATTTTGTGAGCATTTTGGGCAACAAATGAGGATGCCAAGACGAGAACTTGGCAGCACCTTGGCAAGACCAAGACACGACCATGACAACCCCCTAGCAGCCCCCTGGCTCCTGGAGGAACAACCTCTCCTAATGTCTTCTAGAGGGCCTGAGTTCAAGGAACCCTACTGGAGGCCAACATGAACGTATGCCTGCAGGTGGTCTACTGGAATCCTGCTTGAACTTTATCCTGCAAGAACTCTATAGGAATTCTGCTGGAACAAAAGTCTGCTATAGAAACCTGCAAGAACTCCTGGAGGAACGTTGCTGGAACATGTTGTTTTGCTATGAGGAGCTGGCATATTATTACCCTTGTGAGATTTCAGCACATGAGAGGTGTTCAAGGACAAATGACATCTTGTGGTCCTTCTTTTGTCCCTCCCAACAACTACAAAGCTGCTGCCACTTTAAGGAAGCAAGGGACCAGCTATGCAAGTTGCCAAGTTGTCCTTTTCATGTCACATGACTAGTTTAGGATGTTAATTTTACAGCTTGTTATTTTGTCCTCTTGTTCCTTTTAATTGTAGCCATTAGATTTAGTTTTTAGATGAAAGGTCAAGATGTAATGTGATGCTCTATATAAGGAACTCACCACCCCATGTAATATTGAGTTTTTGATAATGAATTAAAAGAGTTGTGTCAAACACAAACTTGAGGGTTAGCTCAAGGAGCACCTCGTCACAACCAATAGTGGCCATGCCTTTCTTGGTTGTACGATTAAGGGAGGTTAACCTGTGCTAGGCTGTGGTTAAGCTCTCCTAATCGGTCAGGCCTGGTGGTTGCCCTGTGCTAGGCTGTGGGTAATCGACCTACGTCTGTTAGTGAGGGTCGTTTAGTTCTGTGCTAGGCTGTGAGCTAAGCAAAACTTGCTGTCCAGGTTGAGGTCCAAACTTGTGCTTGTCTGTAGTTTGGGTCCTAATCATATCGAGCTCGAGTTAGGGAGCTAAACTTGTGTGGTTTAACTCCTTAGGTCGAGTAGTTTGTGGGTCGAGCCATGAGCCGGTCTGGTGGCCCTTGGTTCACAACCATATCTTTCATGTTTTTCATAGGCTTAGGACACAAATAAACCCCCATAAGTCCTCCTTCTGTTGCTGCCATTTTTGAGGCAGTCCCTTGGTTGTCTTTTGGACTATGGGTCGTTTCATGGGTCCTCCACAAAAACGCATAGACCCCCCTTATCCTGCTGCAATAACTTTTTTATTAATTTATAATTGATCACCCAATAAGTTAATCTTTGAAAATTTAGTGTGATTAACTCATCGCTAGTAAAAAAACTCATAATGTTATAAATGGTGGCTGGGGTGGGGGGGGGGGGGGGGTTTGAGTAAATGAGACCAGGCACCGCAGTCACACAACTCATTTACATCATTACTTTATCATTAAGGCGCCTGAAGATTTGCAGTAACCTTATAGATCCAAACTCAAGGAAAGGGTAATGAGTTTCATGGCGGCGATCCTTCTACCGATTTTGTAGGAAGTAGGGGTGATCTTATGGCCGACTTTTGACTGTGATTAACATATTTAAGAAACTATTCTTCATAAAATTGAAAGTGATTATTGATGGGCGCGCTTTGGTGATGAATCTAATGATAATATGGGCTATAATCATATATTTGATCTACATCCTCAAAGATTTACTATTATGAGTATATCACTATCATAGTGATCACTTGAAGGCTCAAAATTTCGACCATTATGAGGAGAATGATGATAACAAAGTTATTAATGATTTTGTGGTTAATGCTGATGATGTTTTAAGCTCTGATTTGTCTCCTCCTTCACGGCCTTTATTTTCCCCATGTGTGAGGGATCTCCCTCAATTTTGTTAATAATGATGATGTTTGTGGAGGCAAAGGCCCCCTATAAAAACGAGGTCATCACTCTTCTTTACTTGTCCCCGTGTGAGAGGAACGTTATAGTTATGGTGGGAGGTTTCCTATTTCGCCTGCTTCAAGTCCTATTCGAAGGAAGGATTCAGAACTTAAATATGGCAATCAAGAACGTGGGGAATCTTGAGTTTAAGTCCCAAGGGCAGTAAATGTTAGTTTCTTAAACTCAATATTAGACATTTCTAATATCCAATATACAAATAGTTTTTACTCTTAAACTAATTTAGATCTTATGCATTATAACTCAAAAACCAATAAGAAGGGAATATAGTCTCCTTACATTGAATTTAAAAAAACGTATTTTTGGGCATAATAGGACTCCTTCCTACTTTGTTTCTTGAATCTAAAATATATGGATGATATCCTAGTTCTTAGAATAAGAACACTCCAATTAGTTGCACCAAGACAAACCCCTTTTTCGCTACAAAATACTACACTAGTATATATTGTAGTATCCCTTAATAATAACTAATAATCTAATTACTACACTTAGTAAATATTATTAGTAAGAAAAATGAATTTCAAGTTTATGGTAAAAACTTCTCAAGTTTTGTATTGTGAGAAAGAAGAATAAAGAGAGATAAACACACCTTTTGCATGTATGAGATGAATTAGTAAAAATAAGAGGAACAAGTCCTCTTATGCAAGCTATGGACCGGCCACCCATGCTCATGGGGAAGGCTTTGCTTTTCCTTTTTGTCTTTACAAGAAGGTAGACTAGCTATAGGATTAGGTATGCAATGATGTTGTTTTAATCTTGATTAGAACAACAAATAATGCACAAAACCTACCCTAAGTACCCAAAAACCGGTGCACCCATTAAAATGGGTGTCCATTTTATTTTTGTAATTTGTCATTTGTCATATGTGTGACATGTGACATGCAACATGTAATTAAGCTTATAAATGTACATTTAACTAATTTAAATGCAATTTCATAACAAAAAAATTAGACAAAACATTTTAAGTCACATTTTATAATTACATGTAAATAAAATGGGTCATCTCATATTTGGTTAATATAATCTACAACAGTTTGTAATTATAATCGACCAATTTCACTTATCTCAAATGTTTCATAAACATAATGCATTCTTAGTAATATAACAATTAAATTACTAAAATGAATCTTATTTAATCATATTACAGTAAGATATAATTCTCACTTTAAACTTGTTCAAATTAAGGGATTAATTAATCTGTATCGCTATACAATTAATTAATGTACATGATTAGGGGATTGTCCTTTAGGTGTGACCTCAAGGGATCAACTGATCACCACCGTCATACGACAGTAACGTCAAACTCGATTGAGCCAATCGTTACCGATTTATGTTGACCAATTGACTATAATATTCATCATCCTTTTGTATTCTTATTATCGAGATTTAATTAAGTTATCGCACTATTGTTGAGGACACTTACTCCAACAAGGGGAAGTTCAAGAAAAGTGCTAGTAAAAGGAAGAAGCCCTCCACCTACAAAGACACGGGAAAAGCTATTGAGAATAGCTCACCCAAGCCTAAGAAAAGTGCCTCAACCGGGGACAAGTGTCATTATTGTAATGGCATATGGAATTGGAAAAGGAATTGCCCTAAATATCTAGGAGATATCATAGCTAGAAAGATTGTATCAGTTGGTAACTTTTCATCTCTATCATTTATGTTATGATCTCAACTTTGGTATATAGATACGAGTTGTGATTCTTACCCTTTTTAAATTGTAATTAGGGCATCCTAGCAAGGATAAAGGCAAGGACAAGCAAGCCTAATAAGGCTCTTCAAGGGAAGCTAAGGTAGCCACCCATGGTTGAAGACCTAAGGAAGCTTGGCCTCAAGATTGTCTCCCCTTTTGATTGTATTATGGTTGTTAAGAACATTTTATTTCCTTGTTGGACATGGAAGTTTTTAATTTTCTAGAACAAATTGTTGTAATTGAATATTTAGTGACTTGGTTTTCAACCCAAGTCACTCGGTTTGTGGAAACTTTTATTGTTCTAAAAACTTGTCATTCATTATACATCACTTGCGCTAATAACATAAATTGTATCAACTCAAATTGATCATATTAGTATATGATGATTGGATCATTGTAATAAATTCAAAAGCTAAGAATTCGATTATTACTTTGAAAGATGAATTGTTCAGTCAAAGTTGAGTTATTGAACTCAAAGTAGGGAATCTACAAAACCAATTGGCCACACCACTTATAAAGATTGTAAATGACATGGATATGAGTCCATCTCTTTAGCTTAAAGAACTAGTCTATCTTGACGCTAATATTCAATATCTTTACAATAAAGTCTTTAGTAGATCTCTTAAGGTCATGTTGTGATACTTCTACCTCCTTCATAAGTATGAGTACAAAATTGTTTGTGGCTCATAAGGCTATCTTTAAAGAAAATAGTTGTATTTTTCAAAAGATCGAGTGGGAGAAAATAAGCCACAACGTAAAACTAGTTAGGAACTAGTGTGGAAACCAAAAGAAAATGTTCTTAGGTTAGACTCAAGACTAGTAAGGAGACCAAAAGAAAGCGTTCTTAGGTGAATCCTTAAACTAGTGACGAGACCATAAGAAAGCGTTCTTAGGTGAATTCTTAGACTAGTGACGAGACCAAAAGAAAATGTTCTTTAATTAATAAGATTATGATCTATGAAGTGGAAGTACCTAAAATTTTAAAATTCGATTTACTAACATAAGAGACTTATGAAACTAGATGGAATCTATGCAAAGAAATGATGTATTTGGAATTGTCCAATTATAGTTGCATGGATAGACATGAAGATGTCTTCAAAAGCTAAGTTAATGTGTAACTATGCTTAGATCCATGTCATCACTAAAATACCTCATAGTAGGTGTATACCAGATACACAACAAAACCACATGTCCAAATAAGGATTTGGAATGAGATGTGTACATGACACAAGCCTAAGGTATCTACCAAGAGGTCATGATGATCTTTTCTATTATGTGATATAAGAAGAGTTTCACTCGAATTGTCGAAAAGTCATGTATAGACATGAAGCTTAGTGGGAGAAATTGTCCTCTACGTGAATGACGTATCACTCATTGTGAGTAACGTATTCGTGTTACCTTTTTGAAAGGAGTTGTTGGATTTTAAATGCTGGATGAAAGATGGCAACATGTATACTAAAATCAAAATCTATTGTGGAATAGGAGATTTTAGCTTGGCATTTAGAAAAGTTTCTTATATCGATAAGATCCTTTATCTATTTCAACAAGTTAAAAAAGTTAATCATGTTGATGAAAGTGGGATCACTATGAAAGGGTCATAGTCATCCACTGAACCTAAAAGTTGTTGATCACATGAGTACTAATGTTTCCGCCATTAGGCCAATCATGTATGTCATTACATGCATGTAACTAAATGAATTTTATGCTGGGAGCATGACAAATCTATAACAAATCAATCCACATGAGTGTCATTGGATAGCCTACAAGAACATCCATAAATATTTTCAAAGAGAATTAGGGATTAATTTTTGTGTTTGGTAGAGAAAATTTGGATATGTGGTAAAGGTTACACAAGCACAAATTTCCAAACTTATAAGGATTTGTCGAAATCCTAGGCGTACTTATGTTATACAAAAAGCAAATAAATAAAAAGGATGATTGAAGAGTCAATCATTATAAATTCTACAAATAGAGACCTAGTACACTATGATGAGGACAAGGTGGCTTACAAGGACTTAATGGTAGATTCTTTCACCTAAATACCAATCAGTTATTATGATAATGAGTGGGAGCATCTTTCAAGTTAAAGAGCCCAACACTAGATAAAGATCTAGACAGGTACGTAGATAAATTCATATTATTAGGAATAACTTTGGATGGAAGGAAAAAGCAATTCACAACGTTGGAATAAATGAATACATGGTATATTCATTACCCAAGCCTTTATTGCATTTAATAAGATCGTCATGAATTGTCATGGACGAAATAAACTTTAGATTATATGATATGAAGCAATAACATTGTGTTTATTGTTCATATGATAATCACATTTATCGTTTGAGTTTGTATAACTCGTTTTTGTGCTTTGTTATATCCAAAGGGGTTGTAGAGACAATATTGGCCCCCATTAAAAGTGGACTGGATTAACATAGCATTGGCCCCTAGTTGCTTATATGAGGTGACGTCTCCAAGTGACTAGAGTGTGATGCGATTGATGGCAAGTTCAACTGCCATAGGGTCATAAGGGATGACCAGTCGATCACATAGACACATTGTAAGGGACAATCTGTCAGGCAGTGACTGCTATAGAGTTCTGGCAATTCTTGTAGCCTGGTCGTGGCAAGAGCTACTATAGTATTCTTTTTTAGTCAATTCTTTGACTATAAAATGTTTGCCTAAGGTGGCACAATTTTAGAGTGACTTTGATTTATGCTCTACGACCTTTGTAACTGGGGTCAAATGGGGATCTTTTGGGTCATGATGAGTTGTGGCTATTCGAAGGGAATAGTGCGATATACATTGTCCACCCCTTGTCAGGGTTATTTTAAAATCTCAAGGCCACTCAAGGAGGAGTAAGCTGAAAATGCGTGGGCACGCTCAGAAGGTATCTATAGTAGATAATTCCGGTCTGACGGTTACTCTCCAGATCGAGAAAACAACTCTTGATATGATCAAATAAAAATACGACCAGCAAGACACCTTCTATTGCGAGGGAGATTGTAATATGACAAGAGAATTGGTAACGTACACTTGTCTCAGATAAGTGGGAGATTGTTGGAGTAAGTGTCCTCAACAATAGTGCGAGCACTTAATTAAATCTCAATAATAAGAATACAAAGGGATGATAGATATTATAGTCAAATTGTCAACATTAATCGATAAAAATTGGCTCACTAGAGTTTGATGTTACTGTCGTATGACGGTGGTCAGTTGATCTTCTGAGGTCACACCTAAAGGACAATCCCCTAATCATAATAAGGTAATTAATTGTATAGCGTTACAGATTAATTAATCCCTTAATTTGAACAAGTTAAGTGTGAGAAGTATATCTTATTTTAATATGATTAGATAAGATTTATTTTAGTAATTTAATTGTTATATTACTAAGAATGCATAATGTTTATGAAACATTTGAGATAAACACAATTGGTTGACTATAATTACAAATGGTTGTAGATTATATTAACCAAATATAAGATGACCCATTTTATATACATGTGATTATACAATATGACTTAAAATGTTAAGTCTAATTTATTTGTTATGAAATTGCATTTAAATTGGTTAAATGCACATTTATAAGCAAAATTACATGTTACATGTCACATGTCACATATGTGACAAATGAAAAATTGCACAAATAAAATGGACAGCCTTGTTAATGTCAAAACCAGTTTTGGTGGGTATTAAGGTAAGATTTAGGTGATTATGGTTGTTCTAATTAAGAATTTGACAAGATAATTACCTACCTAATCCTAGCCCTAAGTCTAATGCTTTATTAAGAACAAAAGGAAAAGCACCCACCCTTCCCCATGAGTAGGGTGGCCGTTCATGCTCTTCAAATAAGGAGATGTTTTCTCCCTATTTGGCATTCATTCATCTCATAAGAAACTATGCATGCTTATCTCTCTTAAAAAACACATCTCTCACTAGAAAACTTCAAGAAGTTTTATTATAGACTTGAGTTCTATTTCTCTTATAATATTACTAGTGTAGTAATAAGAGTTATTTGATATATTATTAAGGGCTTCTTCTTTATATTAGTGTAGTATTTAGAAGAGGTCAAGGAGCTTGTCTTGGTGCAACTTATTGGAGAGTTCTTATACTTGGAACTAAGAGTTCACCCCTTTTTATTGGAAGCTCAAGAATAAGAGTAGGAAGGAGTCTTATCTTGTGTCCAAAATTCGTTCTATTCAATGTAAGGAAACTAGTTTCTTCTTCTTCCTTACTTATTTTGTTATGCATGCATAAGATCTAATTAGTTTAATGGGTAAACTAAATCCTTTTGATATTAGAAATGTCTAATATTGAATTTAAGAAACTTACACCTCCCCCACGGGGTGGAATAATCACGGGGGTGAACTAGGAGTGTGACCCATCTCCCAACGGAATCACTAAACTATAGTAACCAGTAATCATCGCCTACAACTCCGAACTCCATCATTTCAATGTCACAACAATGACCATTATCATTAATCACATATAAATAATCACAAATAGAAATCAATAATCTTATGCCATCAATTAGCAACACAAATACTGAGTAGGAAACCCTACCTTTTCGCATATCAGCAGCAAATCATATTCAATCTATCAACAATCCTCGTTTATAAATTCCTTCACCTAAACATGAAATTAACATAATCAATATTAGCCCTTGTTTTCCTTTTCCCCAAATGAATTAGGGTTTATAAAAATACATACAAATTACAAATTAAATATACATACCAATGGAATCAACAAAGTAGTGATAGATCGGATCCGACACGGAATGATTAAGGATGGTTCTTGAGGAATTAGAGAGAGTTTATGAAAGAAAACTAAGGTTTTCTTTGAGAAACGTAACTGAGATTATAAATCCTAATTCATCTTATATGTCCTTAATCAAGCGTCCGACTAATCCTCGAAACCCGTCGTACTCGATCGATTACAACATGTACTCGGTCGAGTACAACTTACTTAGTCGATTTCCGATATCACTCAGCCAAGTACGCAAGATCAGAACAACGTTCTAGAGATCAACCAATTCCACTCGGTCGAGTAGCCTCTACTCGGCCGTGTACACTATGTACTCGGTCGAGTAAGCCCTAGGCGGCCGAGCCCCCAACATATAGAAATAAGGAGTATTACAGTTAAGATAGTTGTTGAGACTCTTTTGTGTCCCTTAGATGACATTTACATCCTAGGGTCAATAATCTTTTGTAATGCCTATATAAAGTACCATTGTCATTGTAAGCAAGATAGAATATTTGAATGAATGAAAAACAAAACTTGGGAAATTAATTCTCAACTCTCAAACTTGTGCTTAAGTCTGTAGTTTGAAACACGCGTAGTTATCATCATGTGTTTAACTGTGGGTGATAAATTATAACCTGTTTGGCATTTCTGAATCAATTCTGTGATAGTTTGTGAATTGTTTTGGTAGAGTTGTTCAAGTACTAGTCTTTATCATGTGTTAATCTGTGGATTTAAGGCCTAAACTTGTTAAGTTAACTAGTTGTCTTCCTATGTTAAGCTGTGGGAGTCAATCAAGTGACTATATCCCTGTTTACTTCAAGTTAAGTAAAGTATGACTGTTTGAGTTTCTATTTGTGTTATAAATAGTAAAACACCTCCTACAATCTTTAAACATCATATAGTGTCTTATAACATCCCCAAATTTAGTGTCACGAAATTTCAGAAATTGATAAGTTCATTTGCTATTTCTAAGGACAGTCTGATCACAGGTTGCATTTCTGCATACCTTGTGAGTTTGCACTGCAAATTGGTTATCATAGCTTTTGGTGAAGAATTATTGTGAGTTCATTTTACCCTAACTACATTAAAAACACAAAAACCTAACCCATGAGTGAAGATAGACTAGTAGGCATGGAGACTAAGATGGAAGAATTAGCTGGAGTAGTTAATGTCATGGTTAATGCCATGAACACTCTGATGGCACACATTCCAAATCCACTTGCAGGAAGACCACCACCCAACAGAGGCAGAGGCAGAGGCAGAGGACGTGGTTTATTTGTGGGAAGAGGAAGAGGCCAACCTCACCATGAGGAGGACTACATGTCAGATTCTGATGAAAGCCATATCAGCAATGCTGACAAACCTAAGCGCACAGACAAGCATCTTAAGGTAGAAATCCCTGAATGTGATTACTTGAAACATCAGAGACTTAAGGACGGTAAGGAACCTCTTTGATCTTGGTCTAAATTAAAGAAGAAAAAGCTAAACAAGTTTGTCACTAAAGATTATACCAAAGATGTATTTGTTAAGATGTCTAAGCTTAGAGAGGATGAAAGGTCTGTTGAGACTTACCTTGGAGAGTTTGAACAACTAGCCCTACAATGTGAAGTGACTGAGAAGCCTGAGCAAAGGATTTCTAGTTTCCTTGAGGGTCTAGACAAGAGTATTGCTAATAGGGTAAGGATGCAGCCTTTGTGGTCTTATGATGATGTTGTGACAACCCTCGCGAATGCGGAAATAAAACATACAAGAATGTGAATTTAATTAGCGGAAATACGGTATTTTAAAAACCTTTATACATGCAAGATAGAAAATACGAGGAGTGTCAAATAATACAAACCAAAGTACGAAAATTTCTACAACAAGAGACGTAGTCTCTCAAAAGGTTAACAAATGTCTAAGTGATTAGCAACTAGCTAAAATAACGTCTAGAGGTGAAACTTCCAGGGACAACGCCCGCAAGCTGACACCCGAACCCAAAATACCAAGCAAAAAACCATCCATGCAAGCAACCTGTTCATTCATGAAAAACATGAACGCCACAATCAGTGGGGAGTAACTCCGGGTTCTCCCAACCATATCACATTAAACGTACATAAAAGGAAATACAAAAGTAGAAGCATGCATATATAGATATACATGTGAAATATGATAAGGATAGATAGACAATTCAATATATCATGATAAGAGCATATGGAATACAAATCCGAATCCATCATATTATACAAAGACTCGGGGAAGACACTCTTAGGCAACCGAATACGCTCACTAGGGCTTACATCTCACCGTTAGCGGTATAAGTTTGATAAGATTGAGACTCGACAAACAAACCATGCCAAGTCATTCAATGATCAATAATATAATCATTCATCCAAACATACCGACACAACGACGACATCTCTCACGGTAAATGAAACGCAGTAGCACCGTGTACATGACAAGTATGATTAAAAGGCATCCACGAGATAAGCATTTCCCTGAACGCATACACGATTCAGTTCATTTCGTATATGTGGACTAATTTCCTACCGGTAGGACGACGATAATAATACGGTCCTAGTCTAAACTTTGCCAGACTCTCGGAATCGAATTTTCAGGTTCGACATGCGATAAACATTTCGCATCCAAGACTCGGTCAATCAATGCAAAGACGCCGAGTACCCCAAATTCGGTCGATATAATTCACAAAAGAGGCGGAAAAGAGCACAAGCCTCATAACAAGCGGTACGCTACATGCAAATAACACCACCTCGTAAGTACACAACATTTGACGGTCGGGTCGATCAACGCAAAGCGTTCGCCTCCCAACAACGTCATCGTATGTCCACTAACACATGCAATTAAGCAGTAGAATACATCCCCGTTCCGACATTCCAGCCTTACAAACGTGGAGGTAGCCAAGGGAATGAGAGTACAAAGCACATAACAAAATAGTGCTCAAACCGTAACATTTGTAAAAACGACTCAAAGTGGGATATATGAAAAACCGTCACCAAGCATAATAATAGGGCATTATATAAATGTAACTATGATAAACATGAATCAATACATGATACATAAGCATTAGACCAAATTTAAGAAGCATAATAAATAGGAAACATAGATCTATCTCAAAACAACAAGTTTGGAAACTAACTAAAACAAGGGTCCACTTCAAACGGTCATAACTAGAGTTCTAGAAATTCAAATGCAGAAATTCTAAAAGGAGGTAATAGCGTATCCTCTAATTACGATTACTGCAGTGAAACTGCAGTCGTCACGACCGTGTCTTACATTTCACGCTCGTGAAACTGTCTGTTACGCAAGGGTATTTGGTCAGCCACTCATTTCACGCTCGTGACATGAGTTTCACGACCGTGACTTGGGTCAAGACATCTCCATTTTGTTCTAAACTCAACCATCATCAACTATTATCATAAATCATCAATTCTCATATCAATTCTCAACAAACAACAAGTATCATCATCAACACAATTTCTAAGCTTACTAGTCATATTCTAATTACGATTACTAACCTAGAAAACACATAAAACACGTAAATGATATCGAGTAACCCTTTACCGTTACCTTTATGCGTCTTCACTCTGCGTCAAGGTCCTCTTCGATTAAGAAATAGTCTTTGTCAGGATCTTGAAGGTCTCCACCTACAAATAGTTAATAAAAGATGAATATTCTTCACCTTGAGAAAGACGGAAAGTTTGAAAAGCGAGAAAGACGGTAATTTTATTTCCAATACGGATAGAGGAAGATAAGAGGGGAAGAATAAGACGAACTTACGTGAATTTGAGCGAGAAATGAACGAGTTATGAGGATTCTAAGCTTGGAAGAAATGGAAACTAGGTTTTATGGGGTTTTCTTAGAGAAGAAGAAAGAGTTGAGTTGTGTGAGTAAATTAGGGTTTAGGAGGGAGTATGAGGAGTGTTAGTGGAAAATGTCAAGAATAGTCAAAGACGACTTAAGACGGGATTCACTTGAAATCTCGCGTAATATCCAAATACGAACTCGGAAATTCTAAATTTGACACGCGAAATTTAATTCTAAACTAAAACTTAATTTCGCTGAAACGTATCCGTAAAATATTTTTACTATAAAAATAGGGTACATTTGCGGGTGTTACAATCACCCCACCTTTTAAAAAGTTTCGCCCTCGAAACTTGAGCGAAAGAAAGAATACCTTAATCGAATAGACTCGGATATTTACTACGCATAGAAGCTTCCATTTCCCAAGTCTCTTCTTCGACATTAGCACATCTCCATAAGATTTTCACCAAAGGAACCACCTTACTTCTCATCTTCTTATCCTTGCGGTCTAGGATGCGGATCGGCTTCTCTTCAAAGGACAAATTCGGTTTAAGCTCGGGCATTTCCTTTTGAAAGACATGGCTTGGATCACTAACATACTTTCTCAATTGAGAAACATGGAATACATTATGAACCTTAGCCAAATTCGGGGGCAAATCCAACTTGTAAGCAACGGCACCAATCCTCTTCACAATATCAAAGGGTCCAATGTATTTCGGGCTCAATTTACCCTTAACACCAAACCGTTTAACACCCTTCATTGGAGATACTTTCAAAAACACTTTATCCCCAACTTCAAACTCTAACGGCCTTCTTTGGATATCGGCATAAGACTTTTGACGGTCTTGAGCGGCTTTCATTCTATCACGAATGACCTTCACATTATCAATGGTTTCAACAAGAACATCGGGGCCTAAATCACGATTGTCACTCAATTGATTCCAACATATAGGACTCCGACATTTCCTTACATAAAGAGCTTCATAAGGGGCCATCTTGATCGATGCATGAAAACTGTTGTTGTAAGAAAACTCCACCAACGGTAGACTCTTTTCCCAACTAGAATGGAAGTCAAGTGCACAAGCCCTAAGCAAGTCTTCTAAAGTCTGAATAGTCCTCTCGGTCTGACCATCGTAGCGGCATGAAAAGCAGTACTCATCAACAACTTACTACCCATGGCTTCTTGTAAAGCCTTCCAAAATCTCGAACAGAATCTCGGATATCGGTCGGATATAATCTCCTTAGGAACGCCATGGTATCTAACAATCTCATCAACATAGGCCTTCGCTAGTCGATCCAAACTCCAGGTTTCTTTGATCGGAATAAATCTATCACACTTGGTCAAACGATCAACAACAACCCAAACGGCATCTTTACCTCCAACGGTCCTCGGCAAAGCCATAACAAAATCCATAGAAATAGATTCCCACTTCCATAGTGGAATATCCAAAGGTTGTAGCAATCCACCGGCCTCTTGTGTTCAATCTTCACTTGTTGGCAAGTAAGAACATCTTCCAACATAAGACACAACATCGCCTCAAGTTCGGCCACCAAAATTGTAGCTTCAAAGTCTTTGTACATCTTATCACCTCCGGGGTGAATAGAATAAGGGGAAAGGTGAGCTTCATCAAGAACTTGCTTTCTCAGATTAAGTCATTAGGAACAAATAAACGGCCATGGAAACGAAGAACACCTTCATCATCAAACTTGAAATCTTTAGCTTTACCTTCAAGAAGTTTGGCTTGAATAGACTTGTAGATAAGATCATCAACTTGGCTTTCGCGGATCTCACGGAGAAACACAGGTTCGGCAGTCATAGCACCAACATGAACAAATCCACGCTCCACGAATTCCAACCTCAACTTTCGAAACTCGGCACAAAGATCATCGGGTAATACCCGCATAACATTCAATGCATGAGAAGCTTTCCTACTAAGAGCATCGACAACCACATTAGCCTTCCCTTCATGGTACAATAACTCAAAATCATAATCGTTCACCAATTCCAACCATCTTCTTTGTCTCATATTCAACTCTTTTTGAGTAAATATGTATTTCAAACTCTTGTGATCGGTGAAGATACGACAATGAACTCCAATTAGGTAATGTCTCCACACTTTCAAAGCATGAACAACGGCGGCCAATTCTAAATCATGAGTAGGATAGTTCACTTCATGAACTCTCAACTGTCTCGAAGCATAAGCCACCACTTTCCTACTTTGCATAAGAACACAACCCAAACCCATCTTGGAAGCATCGCAATAGACATCAAAGTCTACACCATCTTCAGGCAAAGTCAACACCGGAGCGGTAGTTTACCTCTTCTTTAACTCTTGAAAAGCAGCTTCACAAGCTTCGTTCCATAGGAACTTGGTTTCCTTCTTCAACAATTGGGTCATAGGTCTAGCAAGCTTAGAGAAATCCTTAACAAATCTACGGTAATAACTAGCTAATCCAAGAAAACTTCGAATTTCTCTAATATCGATCGGACTCTTCCAATCCACCACAGCTTCAATCTTCGAAGGATCCACCATTACACCTTCTTTAGAAATCACATGCCCAAGAAAGGACACCTCAGGTAACCAAAATTCACACTTGGAAAATTTAGCATACCACTTCTGACGACGAAGAACACCCAAAATAGTCCTCAGATGAATAGCATGCTCTTCTTCCGACTGGGAGAAAATAAGAATATCGTCAATGAACACCACCACACACTTGTCAAGATACTCACTAAATGTGCGGTTCATTTGGTCCATAAAGATAGCAGGAGCATTCGTCAATCCAAAAGGAATCACCTTGAACTCATAATGACCATACCTTGTACTAAAAGCGGTCTTCGTAATATCAACATCACGAACGGGAACTTGGTGATAACCGGATCTCAAATCAATCTTGGAAAAAGTAGAAGCACCCTTTAGTTGATCAAACAAATCTTCAATTCTTGGTAAAGGATACCTATTCTTGATTGTAATCCGATTCAATTCACGATAATCAATACAAAGCCTCATAGAACCATATTTCTTCTTCACAAAAAGAACGGGAGCACCCCAAGGCGAGGCACTTGGTCGAATAAAACCCTTCTCAATCATATCATCTAGATGCTTCCTTAATTCTTTCAATTCGGTCGGAGCCATACGGTAAGGAGCTTTGGCTATGGGTCCAGAACCAGGTACAAGATCAATAGAGAACTCAACATCACGCTCGGGAGGAATCCCGGGCAAATCTTCAGGGAATACATCAACGAATTCTCGAACAATAGGCACATCTTCAATACTTGGCAAAGAGGTAGTTGAAGAAGTCACAATACACAAGTATGCTTGGTGACCCTTTTCTAACCATACTTACCAATTTCATAGCGGAAATTAAAGACACACCTTTTCGGGGATGAGATCCCTTATAGGTTATTCTAACTCCTAAAGGACTCTTTAAATAAATCTTTTGATCACGACACTCGAACCTAGCATGGTACAATGCTAACCAATCAATACCTAGGATTATATCGAACTCTCCTAGAGGGAACTTAAGGAGATTAGCGGGAAAGATAGAACCCGCAATAGATATTGGGACATTTGGATATAGAGTAGAACAAGAGATAATATCTCCCGATGGTAAGGATATGGGAGTATCCTCACTAGATGTAGGCTCGATAGATAATTTATTAGCATAAGTCGAAGATACAAAAGACATAGAAGCACCGGTATCAAATAGAATAAGACACGGTTGCTCTAAGATTGAGAACATACCCGTAATGATCTCTGGATGAGCATTGGCTTCGGCACGGCTCATAACAAAGATAGAACCCTTAGGTTTAGCAGGAGGAGGGGGCAACTTTCGATCGGGGCAATCATCATAACGGTGACCACCCTTTTGGCAAAAGAAGCACACATAAGGTCGGTTGTAACATGCCATACCGGGGTGATGTGGTTGTCTACAACGGTTACATTGACGACCTTGAGCTTGAGCTTGAGGAACATAAGGCCTATGAGCCACATTTGAAGTAGCTCGAGGAATGAAAGGAGCAGGAGCTCTTGTGTTTGCATTTGAAGGAGGATTAAATCTCCTTTTGTTAGCATAAGAGTTAGAAGGAGACGGAATAAACGGTATCTTCCCAAATACATTCGGCCTGGGATTAAAAGAAGGAGAGGGATTATTCATCAAAGCTTCATCCCTAATAGCCTTCATGGAATTCTCGGCCCACAAGGCATCATCATATAAATCTCCAAAGGAAGTAGTATTCCTCCTCACTTTACTTTGAAGTACGACACTCAGCTTGTTTCGGTAATAGAAGGCTCGGTACTCGTTATCTTGGATAAGCCTCGGAGCAAAATGGGCAAGCTTAATGAACTCCGTAGTAAAGTCTTGCGCTGACAAGTTGCCTTGCTTAAAGTCAAGAAACTCCTTGAGCCTTTGTTGCTTAAGCTGTTTAGGATAGAATCTACCTTCCACTAGAGCTTTGAAACAAGCCCAGTTGAAGTCATCTTCAAGAACAGCGGTGGCACTAGTAATAGCCCACCAATTATCCGCTTCCCTTACAAGGAAGTGCTTTGCGATCCTCACCTTGTCCTCTTCACGGACTTGGTATAGATAAAACTGCTTCTCCATCTCACGGAACCATTCCGATAACTCGGTAGGGTCCGGCTCTCCACCGTAAGGTATAATCTTACTCCTTGCTATTTGTCCAGCTACCCAAGCGTAGCCTCCTTGATGATTATCTTCTCTTCTAGGGAGAACTTGGTTGGGTTGAGCTAAAGCCGCATCCTGTTAATTCTTCAATACTTGAGTAAGAGCTTCCAACATGACATTCTCTACTACTCGTGGTCTAACCATCTTCATAAGAAACAAAAACAAATTAAGTTACTCCTATCAATTAGCATAAACAAATAGACTACCAAGTAAAGTCCTTAACTTCTACCCATCTCTCATTTATTATTTCAAGGTCAAGTAGTTTAAGTTTAGGGTTCACGTGTGTGCGTCGGGAGCGATAAAGCTCTGATACCAACTGTGACAACCCTCGCGAATGCGAAAATAAAACATACAAGCATGTTAATTTAATTAGCGGAAATACGGTATTTTAAAAACCTTTATACATGCAAGATAGAAAATACGAGGAGTGGCAAATATTACAAACCAAAGTACGAAAATTTCTACAACAAGAGACGTAGTCTCTCAAAAGGTTAACAAATGTCAAAGTGATTAGCAACTAGCTAAAATAACGTCTAGAGGTGAAACTTCCAGGGACAACGCCCGCTAGCTCACACCCGAACCCAAAATACCAAGCAAAAAGCCATCCATGCAAGCAACATGTTCATCCATGAAAAACATGAACGCCACAATCAGTGGGGAGTAACTCCGGGTTCTCACAGCCATATCACATTAAACGTACATAAAAGGAAATACAAAAGTAGAAGCATGCATATATAGATATACATGTGAAATACGATAAGGATAGATAGGCAATTCAATATATCATGATAAGAGCATATGGAATACAAATACGAATCCATCATATTATACAAATACTCGGGGAAGACACTCTTAGGCAACAGAATACGCTCACTAGGGCTTACATCTCACCGTTAGCGGTATAAGTTTGATAAGATTGAGACTCGACAAACAAACCATGCCAAGTCATTCAATGATCAAGCATATAATCATTCATCCAAACATACCGACACAATGACAACATCTCTCACGGTAAATAAAACGCACTAGCACCGTGTACATGGCAAGTATGATTAAAAGGCATCCACGAGATAAGCATTTCCCTGAATGCATACACGATTCAATTCATTTCATATATGTGGACTAATTTCCTCCCGGTAGGACGGCGATAATAATACAGTCCTAGTCTAAACCTGGCCAGACTCCCGGAATCGCATTTTCTGGTTCGACATGCGATAAACATTTCGCATCCAAGACTCGGTCAATCAAAGACGCCGAGTACCCCAAATTCGGTCGATATAATTCACAAAAGAGGCGGAAAAGAGCGCAAGCCTCATAACAAAAGGTACGCTACATGCAAATAACACCACCTCGCAAGTACACAACCTTTGACAGCCTGGTCGATCAACGCAAAGCGTTTGCCTCCCAACAACGTCGTCGTATGCCCACTAACACATGCAATTAAGCAGTACGATACATCCCCGTTCCGACATTCCAGCCTTACAAACGTGGAGGTAGCCAAGGGAATGAGAGTACAAAGCACAAAACAAAATAGTGCTCAAACCGTAACATTTGTAAAAACGACTCAAAGTGGGATATATGAAAAACCATCACCAAGCATGATAATAGGGCATTATATAAATGTAACTATGATAAACATGAATCAGTACATGATACATAAGCATTAGACCAAATTTAAGAAGCATAATAAATAGGAAACATAGATCTTATCTCAAAACAACAAGTTTGTAAACTAACTAAAACAAGGGTCCACTTCAAACGGTCATAACTAGAGTTCTAGAAATGAAAATGCAGAAATTCTAAAAGGAGGTGATAGCTTATCCTCTTACGGTTCCAACGGTAGGTCACAAGCCCAAAACAAGCAAGTAACGAAGGAGATATGATCATTTTACGAAAAGGAGTCAGTGAAACTGCAGTCGTCACGACCGTGACTTACATTTCCCGCTCGTGAAACTGTCTGTTACGCAAGGGTATTTGGTCAGCCACTCATTTCACGCTCGTGACATGAGTTTCACGACCGTGACTTGGGTCAAGACATCTCCATTTTGTTCTAAACTCAACCATCATCAACTATTATCATAACTCATCAATTCTCATATCAATTCTCAACAAACAACAAGTATCATCATCAACACAATTTCTAAGCTTACTAGTCATATTCTAATTACGATTACTAACCTAGAAAACATAGAAAACACGTAAATGATATCGAGTAACCCTTCACCGTTACCTTTATGCGTCTTCACTCCGCGTCAAGGTCCTCTTCGATTAAGAAATAGTCTTTGTCGGGATCTTGAAGGTCTCCACCTACAAATAGTTAATAAAAGATGAATATTCTTCACCTTGAGAAAGACGGAAAGTTTGAAAAGCGAGAAAGACGGTAATTTTATTACCAATACGGATAGAGGAAGATAAGAGGGGAAGAATAAGACGAACTTACGTGATTTTGAGCGAGAAATGAACGAGTTATGAGGATTCTAAGCTTGGAAGAAATGGAAACTAGGTTTTATGGGGTTTTCTTAGAGAAGAAGAAAGAGTTGAGTTGTGTGAGTAAATTAGGGTTTAGGAGGGAGTATGAGGAGTGTTAGTAGAAAAAGTCAAGAAAAGTCAAAGACGACTTAAGACGGGATTCACTTGAAATCTCGCGTAATATCCAAATACGAACTCGGAAAATCTAAATTTGACACGGGAAATTTAATTCTAAACTAAAACAAAATTTCGCTGAAAACTATCCGTAAAATATTTTTACTATAAAAACAGGGTACATTTGCGGGTGTTACAGATGTTGTGAGCTTGTCCCTAAGACTTGAGAAAATGGGGAAGACTAAACCTACCACATCTAAACCTTCTGTCAAACCTTTTCAGTCTAGAGCTTATAGTGGTGTCAAAATTGTTCAGACACCTAAAACAACAGCCCCATCATTCTTAGACAAAGGGAAAGGGATTATGAACCAGAAAACCAACCCAAACCCAACTGAAAGGAACACTAAATGATTTCAATGCCAAGGTTATGGTCATTTCAAGAAGGACTGTCCTTCAAGGAGGTTCATGACAGCTATGGAAGTAGAGGAATGGGAGAGAGAAGGCTTGGTTGTGTATGAACAAGAAATGATTAGTGAGGAGGAACCTAGTAAGGAGGCAGTTGTGGCACTCCCCGAAACAGGTCACAAATTGGTTCTATGGAGAGTGATGCACTCTCAACAAGTACCCTTAGAGGAGGACCAGAGGTCACTCATTTTCAGGAGTAAATGCACCATCCAGGGCAGGGTTTTCAACTTAATCACTGATGGAGGGAGTTGTACCAATGTGGCATCTGTCACTATGGTCAACACGCTTAAATTAAACACTTGGGAACACCCCCAACCCTATAAACTTAAATGGCTAAGCAAGGGAGCTGAGGGGAAGGGTGATAGGCAATGTTTGGGGCCTTTCTCTATTGGAGATGTATACAAGGATGAGTTCTTGTATGATGTAGTCCCTATGGATGCATGTCACTTTCTCCTAGTAAGACGTTGGGAGTTTGATAAGAGTTCAGTACATCAGGGAAGAAGCAACACCTATTCTTTCAAGCATGGTAGTAAGAAGATCACTCTAGCCCCTCTACCACCCAATCAGATAAGTTATGGGAGTCCTAGCATGTCATAGGATCTCAGTGGGGTCTGGTTTCTATTAGAAGCAGCTATGGTTAAGGAGTTCAAAGAAGTGTAGATACCTTAGTTCTACACCTTTCGTCAAACACCTAATGATGATTGGGCCGCATGTTTGGTACGCGGAACGATTTATGACAGTTTATAAGTTTTTCATCAAGTGATAGCTCAAACACTTGTGTCTACCCCTTGGTCATCATCTACGCATCGGTACGGTTTTTTTTACAGTCATAATAGTTCATTTGGAGTCCAGGTCGAAAACCGCTTCATTTTCTAGAAACTGTTTTAAAACACCGAGTCGAAACACGCGGGAATATTCTGGATATTTTATTAATATTTCAAATTCTATCTTTTAATAAAATAAATCTCTTATCTTTTAAAAAGGGAAGTATAGATCTACCACAATTCCGTAATAAAAACGTGGAAATTTTCCTTCTGCAGAAGGAAACCTCTGGGAAATAACACAGTAGCTCCTGCGCGCCTTCGAAGGATCGCAGTTTCTGCTGCGCCCCTTCCCCAGCGTGTTTTGTCTATTTTCAAGATAACTTTGTGTTGTTCTTAAACTTTTCATATTTTTATTTAAGAAAGCAACAACCACAGAGCCTATGTGGCGCTCTGTGGTTGAAAGTCAATTTGTCAAAATGTGCTCTTTTCTTTCCAGATTTTCAGGGCACGTTCTCTATGTGAATTAATTAGGTAGCACTCTACATTGTTTGTTATTATAATTGTTCAATTACAAAATACTATAGAGTATCTCACCTTCAATTATATGGAGTACATATGAGTATATGACATAAATATACATATACTATATAACAAAAAATAACAAATAAATTTAATTCATTATAAATACAACCATTTTCTCAATTTTATTCCAAAAAAATAGAACAGAATAAAAAAACCAATAAATATTTTAACTCCAAATCATATAATATATATAAAAAAAAGAGATAGAACCGTTAATTAATAAAAAAATAAGTGCCTTAAAAACAGAAAAAACAAATAATAAAGTATTTTCGTAAATTAAAAAAACCATATGTATACTATTAATATTATAATAGACTATTAATATATTTACAGGAATAAATTTATTACCATAAATATACTAATCCTTCTTTATTAAAAGAAGTACTTTATAGAAAGAAATTACTCAAAACTTAGTTACTCAAATCAACGAAAAAAATAGAGAAAAATGACACAAATATTAAAAAATAAATACAAAGATATTTTCTTGAAATAAAAATTGAAAGATGACATAAAAATTTAGATTCCAGATAATCAAATATTTTGAAATTAAATAAAATGAAAAAAACCAGGAAAATTTATTAAAGATTAGAACATAAAATATGGGAAATATGCTTATACAATGATACAATATCAGTTTTCTTCTTTGATTGTCGTCTGTAATAAACGCCAGAAATCGATTGCAGAAGAATCCAAATCTTTATGGTCAAACTTAATGCATGAATCTCTGATGGTGATATAATGTAAATTTATGGGTTATAGTATAGGGTGAGTTTTATGTGGTGTTTTAGGGATATAAAACTATGAGTAAGAGCCAAATATGTGACACATAGAAGAGGCTGGAGGATGAGAGGAAGTCAGGGACCAAGAAAAAGAGAGAGTTGTAAATATTTAGGGTAAATAAAAGAAAAGATACTAGGGTTTTTTATGGATATGGGCCAAATAGTTACAAATTGGTCCATTTCATATCATTGTGAGTTAGGCCTAATTCGTGGATTTCATATCACAAATTTCATTTACGACGGGTTGACGCGTCTTAAGTTTAAGACGGGTCAAATACTTAAGGTAAAACAGAAAAAAATTCATATATACTAGAAAAATAATTATCTTATCTAAACAAGTGGTTTAATATTTGACCCATTTTACTCTTAATACGGATATTGACATATATTTGGATTATTATATACAGTATAAGATCAAAAAGTATATCTGTAAATTTAATTTATTCACTTTATATATTATAAAAAACACAAATATAAATACATATATATATAGTACATGTCTATCCTATAACTTCTCACAACCTAAATATATCAAAGAAAATTCTAATACTCCCTCTTATTCCGGCTAACTTTCCCCATTCAAGAATGGACCAAAAATTAAGAGTGAGTAATTAAATAAGGTAAAATATTGTGGTGGGGTGAGGTGATTGGATATAGGGAATGTATTGTAGGGTATTACTGTGGGATGAAGTGATTAAAATAATTATTGTTGTGGGGTAAGGTGATTAAAATAAGATAAAATATGGGTATTGTAGGGTATTTTTGTGGGGGGTAATGTAATTAAAATAAGTATAAAAGTTTACCAAAAAAGAAAAAGGAGGAATATATTGTGAATAGATGAAAATGGAAAGGGGGAATGTTATTGTGATTAGGAGGGAGTATATGATTAGAAAGGACTTTACGAACTCAGAAATAGCTATTGTTAAAATTTTAAAGGATTCATAGCTTAGAGAGGTTCAACATATATATATACAACATATTTTTTTTGAAGTCGTAATTAACATAATTATTTAAAGTCAAAAACTAATATTAAAATGGGTCGGTTAAACAAGTTATGTGTTCGATCGTTTAAGTTTCGGATAAAAGATACGTTCGGTGTGGAGTGTGACTCATCTGATGAGCACATGGAACGTTATTATTGAAGCAGTGAAATAGAGTCCTTGCTTTTTTTTTTGCAGTAAGTTTTGCTTAAAATAAACATTATTCGTTTTAAGTTTAAGACGAGTCAAATAGTATCACATTTTGGTAATAAAGACAAAGCTTTTGGTATTTCTTAGATCCTAGGAAACAAGTAAGTTGATTTGATTTGTAAGCTTAAGACGGATACGGATAATATCCGTATTAAATGAGAATTTGTGTGCTTTTTAATAGGTAAGGATAAGGAAGGATATAACAAAAGTATGGTTGAGTATTCAACATGGCATTCCTTACATACTGGAGTATAAAATAAATACAATAACTCATGTGTGGCTTAGGTAAGAAAAGCTCTACCTCGATTTCAATGAAAATTAACTAATAATCAACGAAAAATTATTAACATAATGAGTTAATATATTTCTACCTATTCGTATTTTCTTAGCTTTATGTATCTTTATTCATTCTATATTCTTCATTCACCGTAAAATCTTAAAAGTACACTAAATTGGTTAAGTATTTTATTAAGAGGTACAAATTGCTTGCATTCATTAAAAAGATTAATGTTAACTGATAACTTTAAGCATTATTTTTAACTTAATTCGATATTCTTTTATATGATTTTAATCATTAGTTTTTATATATTTTTTAAAATTACAAAATTTAAAAAAACGCAAATTCGTACAATTTGTACGGGATTAAAATAATTAATTAAAAAAAAGTAGCGAGAGTTTATTACTTTATTTCTAAAGTGCACTTCTAAAGATAACTGACTTTGAAATAAGATAATTTATTTATTAATACTCATGTAAAACTATCTTAATTGTCAATAGTTTTCTATCCGAACAATCTTGAAAGATCATACCCGTGCAATTTGCATGGGTTTAAAACTAGTTTTCTGCTATAAAAAAAGGACAGCTCTGTTCTCACTTCTAAGGCCCGCGAGTGTGTGATACACGGATTGGTGATATTTGCCGAACTATGGTACACGTGGAACCATGGAGGGGCGCACTTGGATGGACAAGCGTAGAAATACGCATTTGTGGAGTTCCCACCAATATTTATGGAAAATTGGAACCGCTCGAATACTTTATGCCATGTCAAGACACAAAGTAATGATATGAACACTAAGAACTCGTTACCCTTAGCATCCTATGTCTAGAATGACTCTCGTGGATGCCAATGAACACGGATGTTCACAGAGATCTGGAGTAAGGGGTGAGCGTACGTATTAATAAGCGCTTTAATCGAACACCTAATCCAGACCGTCTCAATAGCGGCCTCTACTAATGATTACGGAAAACGTTCGTATTTGATATGTTCTCGATTGTATGCATGCAATGCAACATCCAACATTTGAATCCTAGCATGTGAATTTGAATATGTCGGTGAACAGGTAATTAGCACTCAATTATGTCGAAATTGGGAATTAGGATTAAATTACATACGAAAGGCAAAGAAATCATACAATTACAATGACTAAATGAGATTACAATGGATAACATGATCCACGTCAAATATATACTCAAAACGGATATTTGAAGAAAAGAAAAGGTTTGAAAACAAAAAGACAGATCAGGAGCGATAATACGACTAATGGTTAATTAATTACATAATTAAAGCTACGTCAAGGCGAAAATAGAAGTCCAGGGACATAAGTCAACCCAGAATAGGCGCAGCAACAGTTGCGTCATCTGGAAGAGGCGCATCACTTGTTGCGTCTTCTTGAGTTGAATTCTGACTGTGAAGTCAAAACTTCGATTAGTTAGTGTTGTTTTGTATATTTACGATGGATTATTGACCTATGACTCCTGTAGAAGTGGTTTAACATGTTAATTACTACAATTTATATCAACAATGAGTTCATAGATTTGATATGAACGAATCGAACATCTAAAACCCAATTTGACTAAAAGACGAAAACCCGCTAATATTGAATTATTAGGGATCTAAGTCAAAAACAAAACGTTTTACGAAAGATTAATTAAAAAAAGGAAGGAATAAAATAAGAAAAGGGAAATAAAGACGTAGAAACCAGAGGAAGAAGAAGAAGAAGAACATAAGCATGCAACCTCTGGAAGAGGCGCAACAGATGCTGCGACTCTTCGAAGAGGCGCAGATGCTTCTGCGTTTTTTCTCTACGTCTGATCACTACTAAAAAGGTTTTCTGAAAAATGGTATTGATTTGAAATCAATTTTGAATCTATTTCTGACGTGAATCTTAGATTAATAAATAAATAAATAATACAAAATAAAAAGACGGGATTTACACCCTCAGACTTACATGTTGACGAAACGAATATATGCAGAAAGGGCCCTTGTTAAATGACTAAAATTGATTCATTGATTGATTGATTAATTGATTGATTGATTGTGTAGTGATCAAATTGATCGGTGAACTTGGTCGGTCGATAGCTTAGAGAAAGTTCTCTATTTATAGCCGAAAATACGAATAGTTTGCGAACACTCAACCTTATCACGAAAACGGAGAACGTAAGCTAAGGAAGAGGCACACCAGGAACTGCAATCGTTCGAAGAGGCGCAACACCTGCTGCGTCACTTCCTAGAGGTTTCCTTCTGCGGAAGGAAGATTCCCACTTTTTTATTACGGAATTGTGGTTGTCTATACTTCCATTGTAAAAAGATACGAGATAATATTTATAAAAAGAGATAGAATTTGGAATATTAATAAAATATTCAGAATATTCCGCGCGTTCCGACTTAGAGTTTTTAAATGGGTTCTAGAAAACGAATCGGTTCATTGGCATCCACGAGAGTCATTCTATACATAGAAAATGTTGGAAGTTGCATTGCATGCATACGATCGATAATATATCAAATACGAACGATTTCCCTAATCATTAGTAGAGGCCGCTATCGAGTCGGGCGGGATCAGGTGTTCGATTAAAGAGTTACCTAATATGTACGCTCACCCCTTACTCCAAATCTCTTTGAACATCCGTGTTTATTGGCATCCACGAAAGTCATTCTAAACATAGAATGCTAAGAGTAACGAGTTCTTAGTGTTCATGTCAATAATTTGTGTCTTGACATGCCAAAAAGTATTCGAACGGTTCCAATTTTCCTTAAAAATTGGTGGCGACTCTACAAATGCGTATTTCTACGCTTGTCCATCCAAGTGCGTCCCTCCGTGGTTTCCCGTGTACCACAGTTTGGCAAGCATCACCAATCCGTGTATCACAGTTTGGCGAATCCGGTGGGGAATATACACTTACGTGTTACCCAGGGTGAAACTTCAACTAGGTTAAGGAATAGTTTGTACAAGACAGTTGTCGATTTTTATTAATCAACCTTCTTTAGGTCGTTTCATTTGGCCTACCTAGGCTCCACCCAACCCATTTCAACCAATCATCCTGTCCGGACGGTCCAAATTCTTATCTGGGCCTAAGAATGTATAGCGATTGACGTCAACCGACCTTACTCATGTTCTGCGCGGACCTGTCCACAGACACGGGTTTGATTGCTTGGTATGGCAACCCACCCTTTAAACGAAAACCATTTTAAATGCACACGGCATACCGTTATAATGCCTGTATGAATGTGTATAACCCATACATGATCACCATTTTGTAAATAAAACCATGACAAACTTTTCAAAATAAAATCCTTTTTAAAAATGTAAAGCATTTTTAAAGGTGGCCTGAAGTAGCGTAAAATGAGTCAAAACTCTGCCCAAATGTCTAGTCAAAATCGTCTTTTATCCACTTCGAGTCATCACTCCTACAACCACGTACACTACGATTGCTTAGGACAAACATTTCAAATCTTGTGATTTTCAAAACTCACTTAGCACAGCGGCACACTCTCACTTCACAAGTCGAGTCATTCTTTAGTTCGAGTCATCACTCCTACAACCACACTACGGTTGCTTAGGAGAAACATTTTAAATCTTGTCATTTTCAAAACTCACTTAGCACAGTGGCATACTCCCACTTCACAAGTCGAGTCATTCTCCACTTCGAGTCAACACTCCTAGAACCACACTATGGTTGCTTAGAACAAACATTTCAAATCTTGTCATTTTCAAAACTCACCTAGCACAGTGGCACATTCCCACTTCACAAGTCGAGTCCTTTTAAGTAAGTGTGCTAGAATGGTCGATCGTGTTTTGATTCGTCGTCGGTCTCTTACCTTAGTTTTCAAGATGTCGGGAACTAGTCAAGCAAGTGTTGATCGACCCGAGTAAACCCCATAGAAAATAGGCTTCCTCCTGCAGACATTCCTGATGCTAGTATGGATGATAAACTTCCACCCTTTGTGGCACAACTAGAAATCAATTTCCCACCAGTTCTTATTAAAGCTGAAAAGTGACTCCAATACCTGGAGGAGCAACTAATGTACCTCAAGGGAGATGACATCTTTAATGAAAATAATCGCAAATTTGAAGTCGTAAGTACCCAATTGCCAACCAACTTCAACATGGCTGACATCCCAAAATCAAGGGGCACGAGAACCCTTTGAATCACATTCGTGCCTTCAAAGATTATATGTCTATCAAAGGCATCAAACCCGAAATGTTCCTAACGATTTTTTCCTTCATCTCTCGACACTATTCCTAAGCAGTGGTTCTATTCTCTGAAATATAAGAAAATTGCAAATTGGGATGATGCCGAAATTGACTTCGCCAAGCACTACGCAGGCAATGCTGAGATTCAGGTCAATATGCGTACTCTAGAGGTTCTTACCCAAAATGAGAAAGAAGGTTTCACTGACTTCCTAAGTAGGTGTAGGAAGACTAGAACACATCTTGTTGATCGTCCAAGTGAAGCCACTCTTGTAGAAAAATTAGTGGACAATTTGAGACCTATTTATGCAAACCACCTGAGATACCAGAACATAAAGTCTTTCAAAGACTTAACTGTGCTAGGATCAAGAATTGAGGATGACATCTAAAAGGGGCTATTTGTCTTCACTATTTAAGCATTTGTTAATAAATAAGACCATCCTAGTCCTCTTTGAGTTGCCAACAAAAAGAAAAGAAAAAGAGCACATATACTTTTTATTAGTCACTTGTTCTACTTTTTACCCTTAACTAGAAGAATAGACTCAAAATACTTTAGGTCGTATCTCTTTTGTGTAAATTACTCGACCTCTTAAAATAAGCATTAACAAGGGCGTGCATTTACCACCTTTTCCATATCTTGTGGTGTAAAAATTCCTTGATCGGCGTATGTGTAGGTGACATCTAGGTTTGGAGACTCTGTGACAACCCTCGCGAATGCGGAAATAAACCATAACAACCATGTGATTTCTATAGCGGAAAATACGATGTTTTTAAAACTTTTTACATGCAAATAGAAAGGTACGAGGAATGTCAATAATTACAAACCAAAGTATAAAATACTACAAGAGACGTAGTCTCTCAAAATTTTATCCAATATCAAAAATAATAGCAAACTAGCTAAACAACGTCTAGAGGTGATTCATCCAGGCCATCGCCCTCTAGCTCACACCCGAACCCAAAATACCACAAGCAAAAAGCCATCCAATCAAACAACCTGTTCATCCATGAAAAACATGAACGCCACAGTGAGTGGGGAGTAACTCCGGGTTCTCCCAGCCATATCTCAATAAACGTACATAAACGGAAATACAAAAGTAGAAACATGCATATATGAATATACATGTGAAATACAAGAAGGATAAATAGGCAATTCAATATGTAAAGATATGGGTACATGGAGTACAAATCCGTAACCATCATGCTATAGATAGAACTCGGGGAAGACACTCTTAGGCAACCATACACTCACTAGGGCTTGCATTTCACCGTTAGCGGCATAAGTTTGATAAGATTGAGACTCGACAAACAAACCATGCCAAGTCATCCAAAGATCACAAATAATCAATCATATAACCATCCATTCAAACGTACAATACGTTGACGACATCTCTAACGGTAAATGACACGCACTAGCACCGTGTACATGCAAGTATGATTAAAAAGCATCCATAGGATAAGACATTTCCCTGAACGCATACACGATTCAATTCATTTCGTATATGTAGACTAATTTCCTCCGGTAGGACGACGATATAATTATCCGATCCTAATCTAAACCTGGCCAGACTCTCGGAATAACATTTTCCAATTCGATATGCGATAAACATTTCGCATCCAAGACTCCGTCAATCATAGACGCCGAGTACCCCAAATTCGGACAACCTTCACGAAAGAGGCGGAAAAGAGCACAAGCCTCATAACAAGCGGTACGCTACATGCAAAAGACACCACCTCGCAAGTATACAACATTTGACGGCCGGGTCGATCAACGCAAAGCGTTCGCCTCCCAACAACGTCGTCATATGCCCACTAACACATGCAATTAAGCAGTAAAGATACACTCCCCGTTCCGACATTCCAGCCTTACGAACGTGGAGGTAGCCAAGGGAATGAGATTACAAAGCACATAGAAAATTAGTGTTCAAACCGTAACATTTGTAAAAACCGACTCAAAGTGGGACATACCAAAAACCGTCACAAAACATGCGATACAAGTGAAGGGATTATCATATATTCGAAACATTAATATTTAAAGTCAACTTTTAGAGTCAAACCCGGAACTCAACAAAAGTCAAAGTCAAACCCGAGACCCAAACCCGACAATTGGAGTGTGCTACAAACAAATCATCAATGCAAGAAGACCAAGTCCAAAGGGTCATGGAAAGTCAAGTCGGGATTAGAATTCAAAGGGTCAACGATAGTCAAGGCGCTCAACCAAGGGAAAAACTGGCAGCATGAAACGCTGCCATTGCCAGGGAACGCTGCCAGCGCCAGGGAACGCTGCCAGCGTTCACACGACGCTGCCAGCGTCCATGGACGCTGCCAGCGTCCCGGTCTCAGGCACGCGTTCCTTCATTCTCCGTCTTGTCATCAACATACAACAATCATCATTTATCATCACAAACCATCAATTCTCTTATCAATTATCAAGTAACAACAACCATCATCAACAACACGTTTCTTATGATTACTAACCTTATTCTAAATACGATTTCTAAAATAGAAAACACATTAAAACACGAAAATGATATCGAGTAACCCTTCACCGTTACCTTTTCGCGTGTTCAATCCGCGTCGATGTCCTCTTCTATCAAGAAGTAGTCTTTGTCGGGGTCTTGGAGGTCACCACCTACAATTAGATAATACAAGATGAATATAATTCACCTTTGAGAAAGACGGATAAATTAAAAAGCGAGAAAGACGATAATTTTATTATCAATACGGATAAAGGACGATGAGAGGGAAAGAATAAGACGAACTTTAGTGAATTTGAGCGAGAAACGAAGGACTAGAATCGATATTAAATTTGAGCAAATATGGAGGTTAGGGTTTTTGGTGTTTACTTGGTGTGGAAGAAGAAGATTGAATGTGAGGGTGAGTTAGGGTTAACGGAGTATATGAGGGAGTAAGTGGAAAAGTTCATTGAAAAAGCCCATAACGTCTTAAGACGTAACTTACTCGAAATCTCGCGTAAAGTCCGAAAACGAACTCGGAAATTCTAAACTTGACACGGGAAATTTAATTCTAAACTAAAACTAAATTTCGTTGAAAAGTATCCGTATAATATTTTTACTATAAAAATTGGGTACATTTGCGGGTGTTACAATCACCCCGCCTTTTAAAAAGTTTCGCCCTCGAAACTTGAGCGAAAGAAAGATACCTTAATCGAATAAGATTGGATATTTAATACGCATAGAAGCTTCCGTTTCCCACGTCTCTTCTTCAACATTGGCACATCTCCACAAGATTCTCACTAAAGGCACCACTTTACTTCTCAACTTCTTATCCTTGCGATCTAGGATGCGGATCGGCTTCTCTTCAAAGGACAAATTCGGTTCAAGCTCGGGCATTTCCGCTTGAATAACATGGCTTCTAAATTTTGATGATTTATGGGCCTAATATGATTTTAGGTCATTTTGATGATTTATGGAAATTTATGAAACTTAAACGATAAATGTGACTATCATATATGAACAATCATATCATATAATCTAAATTTTATTTCGTCCATGACAATTCATGACGATCTTATGAAATGCAATAAAGGCTTAGGTAGTGAATATTCCATATATTCATTTATTCCAACCTTGTGAATTGTTTTTTCCTTCCATCCAACGTTATTCCTAATAACATGAATTCATCTACGTACATATCTAGATCTCTATCTAGTGTTGGGCTCTTTAACTTGAAAGATACTCCCACTGGTTATCATGATAACTGATAGGTATTTAGGTGAAAGGATCTACCATTAGTTCCTTTTAAACCACCTTATCCTCATCATAATGTACTAGGTCTCTATTTGAAGAATTTATAATGATTGACTCTTCAATCATCCTTTTAGTTATTCACTTCATTTATAACAAAGGTACGCCTAGGATTCGGATAAATCCTTATAAGTTTGGAAATTTGGGTTTGTGTAACCTTTACCACATTATCAAAGTTTCTCTACCAAACACAAGAATGTATCCCTATTTCTCCTCGAGAACTCTATGGATGTTCTTGTAGGCTATCCAATGACACTCATCTGGATTGATTTGTTATGGGCTTGTCATGCTCCTAGCATACAATTTATTTAGGTACGTGTATGTAATGGCATACATGATTGGTCTCTCATGTGATCAACGACTCTTAGGTTCAGTGGATGACTATGACCCTTTCATAGTGATCCCAATTTCATTAATATGAACAACATATTTAACATGTTGAAGAGATTAAGGATCTTATCGATATAAGATACCTTTTAAATGCCAAGCTAAAATCTTCTATTCCACAATAGATTTTGATTTTAGTATACATGTTGCCCTCTTTCATCCAACATTAAAATCCAACCACTCCTTTCAAAAAGGTAATATGAATATGTCACTCTTAATGAGTGAAACGTCATTCACGTGGAAAACAATTTCTCCCACTGAACTTCATGTCTTTACATGATAACTTAAACTCCCACTTAACTTCATGTCTATACATGACTTTAACTCCCACTGGACAATTCCTATCGCACTATTCTCTTCGAATAGCCACGGCTCATCATGACCCAGAAGATGCTCATTTGACCCCAGTTACGAAGGTCGTATAGCATAAATCAAAGTCATTCTGAAACTGTGCCACCTTAGGCGAACAGTCTTTAGTCAAAGAATTGACTCAAAAGAATACTAGTAGCTCTTGCCACGACGGTGATCAACTGATCCCTTTAGGTCACACCTATAGGATGACACCCAAATAGAATATTAATTATTTGTATACTGTTCGCCTAAGGTGCCACAGTTTCAGAGTGACATTGATTTATTCTCTACGACCTTCGTAACTAGGGTCAAATGGGCATCTTTTGGGTCATGATGAGCTTTGGCTATGCAAAGGGAATAGTGCGATAGGAATTGTCCACCCCTTGTCAATGTTTTTTTTAAATCTCAAGGCCACTCGAGGAGGAGTAAGCTGAAAATGCGTGGCCACGCTCGGAAGGTATCTATGATAGATAATTCCGGTCAGAGAGTTACTCTCCAGATCGGGGAAACCACTCTTGATATGATCATATGCAAGTACGACCTGCAAGACACCTTGCATTGAGTGGGAGATTCTAATAGGACAAGAGAATTGGTGACGCACACTTGTCTCGGACAAGTGGGAGATTGTTGGAGTAAGTGTTCTCAACAATAGTGCGGTCACATAATTAAATCTTAATAATAAGAATACAAAGGGATAATTTTATTATATAGTCAACTAATCAACATTAATCGGTAACGATTCGCTAACTAGAGTTTGACGTTACTGTCGTTTGACGGTGGTGATTAGTTGATCCCTTAAGGTCATACCTATATGACAAATCTCTTAATTGATAAATTAATTAGTCGTATTAAGATACGAGTTGATGAATTCCTTAAAAATGAATAATTTTTGTGAGTTAGAATTCATATCTTATTGTAATTAGATTAAATAAAATTTGATTTAGCAATTAAAATGTTTAATTACTAAAATATGTTTACTGTTTATGAAACAATTGAATCAAGAATAATAGATTAATTATAATTACAAATGTTGTGAATTATATTAATATGATCCATTTGATGTGATTAGGAATCACCAAGTTAATTTATTGTATGTGATTTATTTTTATAAAAGATGATATTTAAAAGGTTAAATATGCATTATATTGACATAAGGCTTGGAATATGTCACATATCACTTCATAATACAATTGCCAATTGACAAACTTAAAATGGACCTATTTTATATATAGGGGCCGAAATTTTGAAGGCTAGTGATCCGGCCTGTCGCGAGCCCGATACAAAGATAATTTACCCAGACTAGGCTAATAACATTTTAATGTAATTAGGGAAGTAGGGGTCGATCCTCAAGGAGATGGTGTTTCCTATAGAATGTGAAGTGTCTCGCAATTGGGTTTTATCTAACAAGTTTCTGGGTTTTGGAGTTAGGATGTCTAAACTAACAAAAGGCATAAATAAAAACAAAATATAAGCAATTGAAGATGAAAGCAATAAGGCAAATGATGAATTAACAATAATGAAAAGTATCTAGGGAAGTAGGTTCACACATGTAGATTGACATATTGATGAAATTGGATTTTGGACATGCAAATAATTCATTGTGAGTTCGTAAGAATGATGTGTTCATTACAATCATAGATCAGATGGTCTAGCAGGCTTTTAGGCAATTTACTAGGTCTTAATCAACCATGTCATGCTTTGTCTATTCAATTCGCGTATCTCTACCTTGGAAAGGAATTCCATGCTAGTCAATGATTTTGATCAGGAATCGTCAACTATCGTTAAAGTCCAAACATGCATAGACACAATGTTTTAAAACCACAATTTCTTTTATCCAATTATCATCTTTTAATCAATCTAACATGGCTACCCTACACCCTAGAAAGGTGACTACTCACTCATGATAATGTTTATATCTAAGATGATGGTGATAATAAAAACTAGGATAGACATGTTTATTTGATTTTGACAATAATTTAAGACTCTTTATAAGGCGATAATAACGACGCTAATTGACAATCTAAGAAATGAAATTACGATTATAACAACACAAAAATGAATTTAAGATAATATGAATAGAAGATAACAATCAAATAGAAAACAATAAGGACATTAAACAAAGGATAAAATAGAAATATCTAGGTGACGATCAACGACGAAAGCGATAACAATAATAAAAATCCCTTGCATAGAATAATCGTTCCTTGAATTACAACACTTGAACCCAACAAAGTAGATTACAAAGATTGAAATTGTTATTGATCTAAACTAAGGTTTTGATGTAGAATAGACAGAAATAATGTAACACCCGCAAATGTACCCTATTTTTATAGTAAAAATATTTTACAAATACTTTTCAGCAAAATTTAGTTTTAGTTTAGAATTAAATTTTCCGTGTCTAATTTGGAATTTCCGAGTTCGTATTTGGATTTTTCGCTAGAATTCAAGTAAATCGCGTCTTAAGACGTCTATGACTTTTCTTGACTTTTTTCTACTTACTCCCCTCATACTTCCTTATAACCTAATTCTACCTCACAACTCAAACTTTGTCTTCCTCACTAAGAAAACCCCAAAAACCTAGCTTCCATTTTTGATCCACCTCAGAATCGTCATAACTCTTTCAATTCTCGCTCAAATTCACGTAAGTTCGTCTTGCTCCTTCCCTCTCATCTTCCTCTATCCGTATTGGTAATAACATTACCGTCTTTCTCGCTTTTCAATTTATCCGTCTTTCTCGAAGGTGAATTATATTCATCTTTTGTCGTCTTTGTTTAGGTGGAGACTTTCTAGACCCCGACAAAGATTACTATCTAGTGGAGGAAGGCTTAGAAATCGTTTAAAGACGCATAAAGGTAACAGTGAAGGGTTACTCGATATCATTTACGTGTTTTACCTGTTTTCTATGTTAGGAATCGTATTTAGAATATGATTAGTAAGCTTAGAAATTGTGTTGATGATGATACTTGTTGTTTGTTGAGAATTGATATGAGAATTGATGAATTATGATAATAGTTGATGGTGGTTAAGTTTAGAACAAAATGGAGATGTCTTGACCCAAGTCACGGTCGTGAAACTCATGTCACGAGCGTGAAATGAGAGGCTGACCAAATACCCTTGCGTAACAGACAGTTTCACGAGCGTGAAATGTAAGTCACGGTCGTGAAACTCATGTCACGAGCGTGACATACAAGTCACTGTCGTGACGACTGCAGTTTCACTGCACTGACTCCTTTTCGTAAAATGATCATATCTCCTTCGTTACATTCTTGTTTTGGGCTTGTTTTGGACGGTTTTTGGTATGTCCCACTTTGAGTCGGTTTTTACAAATGTTACAGTTTGAGCACTATTTTGTTATGTGCTTTGTACTCTCATTTCCTTGGCTACCTCCAGGTTCGTAAGGCTGGAATGTCGGAACGGGGATGTATCCTTCCTGCTTAATTGCATGTGTTAGTGAGCATACGACGACGTTGTTGGGAGGCGAACGCATTGCGTTGATCGACCCGGCCGTCAAATATTGTGTACTTGCGAGGTGGTGTTATTTGCATGTAGCGTACCGCTTGTTATGAGGCTTGTGCTCTTTTCCGCCTCTTTCGTGAATTATCGACCGAATTTGGGGTACTCGGCGTCTATGATTGACCGAGTCTTGGATGCGAAACGTTTATCGCATGTCGAATCGGAAAACGTTTATTCCGAGAGTCTGGCCAGGTTTAGACTAGGACCGTATTATTATCGTCGTCCTACCGGGAGGAAATTAGTCCTACATATACAAATGAATTGAATCGTGTATGCGTTCAGGGAAATGTCTTATCTCGTGGATGCCTTTTAATCATACTTGCCATTAACAAAACGGTGCTAGTGCGTTTCATTTACCGTGAGAGATGTCGTCAATGTATTGTACGTTTGGTTGGATGATTATATGATTGATTATTCATGATCTTTGGATGACTTGGCATGGTTTGTTTGTCGAGTCTCAATCTTATCAAACTTATACCGCTAACGGTGAGATGCAAGCCCTAATGAGCGTATTTGGTTGCCTAAGAGTGTCTTCCCCGAGTCTATCTATAGCATGATGGTTACGGATTGTACTTCATATGCTCTTATCATTATATATTGAATTGCCTATCTATCCTTATTGTATTTCACATGTATATCTATATATGCATGCTTCTACTTTTGTATTTTCTTTTATGTACGTTTAATGTGATATGGCTGGGAGAACCCGGAGTTACTCCCCACTGACTGTGGCATTCATGTTTTTCATGGATGAATAGGTTTCTTGATTGGATGGCTTTTTGCTTGGTATTTTGGGTTCGGGTGTGAGCTAGCGGGCGTTGTCCCTGGACGAAACACCTCTAGACGTTCATTAGCTAGATGCTAAATAACTTGTCTTTCGTTAACATTTTGAGAGACTACGTCTCTTGTTGTAGTATATTTCATACTTTGGTTTGTAATTATTGACATTCCTCGTATTTTTATCTTGCATGTAAAAAATTTTAAAAACACTGTATCTTCCGCTTTATAATTCACATGCTTGTTATGTTTTATTTCCGCATTCGCGAGGGTTGTCACAGTTGGTATCAGAGCTTTATCGCTCCCGACGCACATACGTGAACCGTAAACTTAAACTATTTGACCTTGAAATAATAAATGAGAGATGGGTAGAAATTAAGGACTTTACTTGGTAGTCTTTGGTGTGCTTGATGTTTGTTAGGTTCTAACTTGTTTGTTGATTGTGTTGAGTGAGGTTATGTTTATTTATATCTACCGTCTTAAGGTGGATCATGTGTTACCTAGAAGAAGTATCCTCTATCGAAGATTTGAAGATTGACAAGCCTAATTGAATGTATTTCTTCCTCATCTATGAATTCTCTCGTCCTTAATGTATTATGCTCTCTTCCTTCTATCTAGGTGCTTCTTTCTCTTCCAACTTGTTTGCCTCTTGGAAATTACTCTTGATAGTTCCTCCATCTTACCATTGGTATCCTTACCTTCCGCTTGGAGCATTTTTGTGGATGCCATACCCATTTGTTTGTGGTATATTATACTTGGTCGGAAGAACTTTGAATTTTGTGGAATATTAGTGATTGTTAGATTGAATTTCTGATTTAAGGAAAATGGTGTAGATCTAAATTTACCCTATATTGATGATTGGTTGTAACTCTAAGGAAAGGTAGTAAGATAAGTTTGATGATTTTAATGCTTGATGATTGCCATGACTAATGTGTAGATAGTTCATGGTATTTAAAGGTGTAAGGTTGAATGAGTTGGCTAGGACTTCTTAACCCATTAGTGATTTAATCTTTTGAACTTAGGAGTTTAGTAATATTAGAGTGTCTTGAGGATCATATCTAAATTGAAGCTAGTTGTTCTAAGTGAGAATATTTGGATGATACCTTGAGGTGTAAAACGCTTTTGAGACTAAGTGACTTTTTGTGGATTCTAGTGTATGTGTTAGAGTATACGCTTGGTGGAAAAGTACTTGGCTATAATTCTTGGATTTAAAAATATGATCTTATATCATAGTGTCGGAGACTTGGTTGAGGTAGTAAGTCGTCGTGATTGATTAAACCATGTTACTTAAGGATTATGGTCATGAGTGGAATCTGATTAGATTGGCTATGTCGGTGATGCCTTATGATGTTGATAATGGCGTTCTTTTCGGTGTTCTATCTTGTGGGCCATAGGTGTTGAAACGAGATTAGTATGGAGAATTCCTTATTAGTTCTTCGGTTTTGAAACCTTTGGGAGTGTGTCAAATTTTGGAGTTGAGAGAATGTTACTATGCTTGAGTTGCAATCCCGATATTGGGAATCCGTGTTATATGAAGGGATGTATGAATTGGGTTGTAATCGGTTTGTTAAATCTAGGTGTACCTTACTTTGATGATTTGTGGTACGATGGTCCCTTGTAAAAGACCTTTGTAATCGGGATGAGTTGCTTTGCTATCACCCTGAGTCTGAAAGGAGAAATTTTGTGGATTAAACTTTAAACTTTTACTCGTACCATTATCCCTTTCCATTTCCTTTCATGCAAGTTCCTACTAAGCCCGACTCCTAGGAAATTGTTTTCTCTTATCTTTTCCTTTGCTTGGCTATCTTCATAGCTATATCTATCCAATATCTAGCTTTTGGCTCCCTGCCTCTAGCGTCCCTCTAATTTTCGTCCGATCTTATCGCGTTCGTGTTTTACTTGAAATTTCCTATCGTTTCCAGTTTCATGGTGACATTGTCCTTCCTCTGGTGAGATAGCTGGGGTTGTTAGCTAGCTTCGTGTTGATTTTGAACATGAATAGGATTGAGATTTAAACCTTAGGATGAATCTGTTGGTGGTATTGTACTCTCTTGATGGCTTCATTTATTGAGCTTGCTAGTGTAGTGCTATTTTGGAAATCAAGCTGAGTGAGATTATATTCGTTGTTGTTGAGTATTATATTGGTTGCTTGGGATATCATTTGCGAATTAGATGTCTCTAATTGGTGGATTCTAAAAGAGACTTTGCTTTAGGGTAATTGAGTTGGTACCCAAAGTTTGAGGAGTTTTGTCATAAATGAAAATCGAGTCATTTTGAGTTTTAGATGAACTAGATGATTTGAATGGTTGTCTGATTGCCAAGTGATTGGTCATTTGTGGTTTGGAATTAGTAATTCTCTTTTATTCTTAAGGAATCATAGTTTGAGATTGAGAAATGTTCGTTAAAAGCTTTGGATAGTGAGTCCTCAGTTGTTATGGATTATAGAGTTAGAATGGTGAACCCATTTATCTTGAGGATTAGTAGCCACCATAGTTTGCTAATGTGACTATTTATATTTGAGGCTTCGAGCTTAGTAATGATCGAATTAAGGATGTTATGGCGTATTAAAGAATTATTATAATCGATAATGGATTGTGGATTTTTCCTTGTCGTGAGTTATGGGATGAGACTAGTTGGATCTTAGATAATTATGTTTTGTTGCGTGGATTGTGTTTTGACTTTCGAGGATGAGAAAGTTCATTGTAAATTTAGGATAATGAGTTTGAAGTAAATTGAATCAAGGATTTTCATGGTAAGTCTCCTTTACCTTGTGGTTGTTATCGATCATGTCCCCCTAGATATAAATGTTTTGTTGGTGGTTTCTAGTAAGAGTATTGATGAACTAAGAAGATTAGAGTGCGTAATAAATATTTCATGTGGATGGTTAGTTGTGGAGTCTACTGTGCCGATGGACTTTAGCGGATACTAAATGGATCTGAATAATTAGGTTATTGGCTTGAAATCTCGTGATTATGGAATATTTTTGTAGGATTTCTGATGATTGAAAATGATGAGTTGCAAATTGGGTAAATTGCATTCTCTTGAGGATTTGGTTTATTAGTAGAGTTAGTGATGTCCAATTCTTGTAGATCTTCCTGCCGACTTTATCTTGATCTTCCTATCCCAAAGAGTTCGATTTGTTTCTTTTTGCGTGTTTTGTATATATTTTGTTACCCTGAATTGTGTGTGAATTGTGCGAGTCGCTCTATGTACGTGTAATGTCTTGTTATTTGATTTTATCTTTGATAAAACTTTCAAATTTCCATATTATATTGCTAATTTAACGTTTCAAAGAAGTCTAAAGATGGTTTGTGTACCCTCTTTTTGGAGAAAATGAATTTCTTTTGCTTTTATATTTGGATTTTGCGTTTGGTTGGATGTTTGGACTTGTTATTGGAGACGTCTGGTGACTAGTTCTGCACTTACTAACGTTTGTTTTGAATTTCGATTTGACTATTTCGACAATGATTTGATTTGGATAACTAGAGTACTTGTTCGCGACGGGCACTCTTGTGATTCGTAAATAAAGTTTCGCACTTATGAAAATTTCCTTAAACCGTTTCGAGAAGAACATCTTTTCATAAATGTTTCCCTTATAAAAGTTTTCGTATTAATTTTGAAAACCGATTCTTGTCCTTAATACTTTTGTTTTCTACTCTCAAGTTTCGAGGACGAAACTCTTTAAAAGGTGGGTTGATTGTAACACCCGCAAATGTACCCTATTTTTATAGTAAAAATATTTTACGGATACTTTTCAGCGAAATTTAGTTTTAGTTTAGAATTAAATTTTCCGTGTCTAATTTGGAATTTCCGAGTTCGTATTTGGATTTTTCGCGAGAATTCAAATAAATCGCGTCTTAAGACGTCTTTGACTTTTCTTGACTTTTTTCCACTTACTCCCCTCATACTTCCTTATAACCTGATTCTACCTCACAACTCAAACTTTGTCTTCCTCACTAAGAAAACCCCAAAAACCTAGCTTCCATTTTTTATCCACCTTAGAATCGTCATAACTCTTTCAATTCTCGCTCAAATTCACGTAAGTTCGTCTTATTCCTTCCCTCTCATCTTCCTCTATCCGTATTGGTAATAAAATTACCGTCTTTCTCGCTTTTCAATTTATCCGTCTTTCTCAAAGGTGAATTATATTCATCTTTTGTCGTCTTTGTTTAGGTGGAGACTTTCTAGACCCCGACAAAGATTACTATCTAGTGGAGGAAGACTTAGAAATCGTTTAAAGACGCATAAAGGTAACGGTGAAGGGTTACTCGATATCATTTACGTGTTTTACGTGTTTTCTATGTTAGGAATCGTATTTAGAATATGATTAGTAAGCTTAGAAATTGTGTTGATGACGATACTTGTTGTTTGTTGAGAATTGATATGAGAATTGATGAATTATGATAATAGTTGATGATGGTTGAGTTTAGAAAAAAATGGAGATGTCTTGACCCAAGTCACGGTCGTGAATCTCATGTCACGAGCGTAAAATGATAGGCTGACCAAATACCCTTGCGTAAGAGACAGTTTCACGAGCGTGAAATGTAAGTCACGGTCGTGAAACTCATGTCACGAACGTGACATACAAGTCACGGTCGTGACGACTGCAGTTTCACTGCACTGACTCCTTTTCGTAAAATGATCATATCTCCTTCGTTACATTCTTGTTTTGGGATTGTTTTGGACGGTTTTTGGTATGTCCCACTTTGAGTCGGTTTTTACAAATGTTACGGTTTGAGCACTATTTTGTTATGTGCTTTGTACTCTCATTTCCTTGGCTACCTCCACGTTTGTAAGGCTGGAATGTCGGAACGGGGATGTATCCTTACTGCTTAATTGCATGTGTTAGTGGGCATACGACGACGTTGTTAGGAGGCGAACGCATTGCGCTGATCGACCCGGCCGTCAAATGTTGTGTACTTGCGAGGTGGTGTTATTTGCATGTAGCGTACCGCTTGTTCTGAGGCTTGTGCTCTTTTCCGCCTCTTTCGTGAATTATCGACCGAATTTGGGGTACTCGGCGTCTATGATTGACCGAGTCTTGGATGCGAAATGTCATCGTATGTCGAATCGGAAAATGGTTTATTCCGAGAGTCTGGCCAGGTTTAGACTAGGACCGGATATTTATATCGTCGTGCTACCAGGAGGAAATTAGTCTACATATACAAAATGTCATCGTGTATCCGTTCAGGGAAATGCTTATCTCGTGGATGCCTTTTAATCATACTTGCCATGTACACGGTGCTAGTGCGTATCATTTACCGTGAGAGATGTCGTCAATGTATTGGTATGTTTGGATGGGTTATTACATGATTGATTATTCGTGATCATTGGGTGACTTAGCATGGTTTGTTTGTCGAGTCTCAATCTTATCAAACTTATACCGCTAATGGTGAGATGCAAGCCCTAGTGAGCGTATTTGGTTGCCTAAGAGTGTCTTCCCCGAGTCTATCTATAGCATGATGGTTATAGATTGAACTTCATATGCTCTTATCATTATATATTGAATTGCCTATCTATCCTTATCGTATTTCACATGTATATCTATATATGCATGCTTCTACTTTTGTATTTTCTTTTATGTACGTTTAATGTGATATGGCTGGGAGAACCCGGAGTTACTCCCCCTGACTGTGGCATTCATGTTTTTCATGGATGAACAGGTTGCTTGATTGGATGGCTTTTTGCTTGGTATTTAGGGTTCAGGTGTAAGCTAGCGGGCGTTGTCCCTGGACGAAACACCTCTAGACGTTCATTAGCTAGATGCTAAATAACTTGTCTTTCGTTAACATTTTGAGAGACTACGTCTCTTATTGTAGTATATTTCATACTTTGGTTTGTAATTATTGACATTCCTCGTATTTCTATCTTGCTTTAAAAAATTTTAAAAACACCGTATCTTCCGCTTTATAATTCACATGCTTGTTATGTTTTATTTCCGCATTCGCGAGGGTTGTCACAAATAAACTAAGAACTAAAGACAAAAGGAGAAAATGATCTAAACTAGAATTTCTAAACTAAAGAGAAATGTAAGAAAAGAAGAGATGTTGTGTGTGAGATGATATGAGATTGAGATGAGTTGTGTTGTGTTGAGAAGAGGGGCTGGAGCATCCTTTATATAGCATTAGGGTTTCATGGGGAAGGGGTCGAGCATTGAACATATAGGACAAAAGAAGGAAGTTGAAGCAATTTGCTCGAAGCAGCAGGGATACCCAATCGGGTACACACTTTGCTTTTGACTATCGTTTCAACTCCCTTTGCTTTGACTTGACTTCCATCATCCCCCTTGACCTCTTCAATCGGGTTTGTTGATAGGGTTTGATGTAAAGCGTTGAATTCTTCCGCCTAATTGATTGATCTTCCGATCGTCTTTACTTCTTCTCTCTTTTGAATTAGCGAACCTTCTTGAAATGCCTTTCACTTGGTCAAGCTTGCTTCTTCAAATCGTCGGGTTCTAGGCAAATGCTCGGGAATATAGAAAAAGGGCGTAGAAACGTCACTTTCCCTACAAAACAGGTTAGAACACAGGAATTCGCCTAGAAGACGATATTAGCTCATAAAATGGCTTAACAAAGCACAAATGACATACAGAACCGAGCTAAAATGGGGTTAAAATCATACAAATATTCACTTTACATACTCCCCCAAGCTAAACCTTTGCTTCTCCTCAAGCAAACATAACTAACAATACCAGGACAAGGGTTGCATGTGGGAAAATCGGTATTCACACAATACAATTAATATAGGATTATAACGAAAAAGCAATAACTTGATTATGCGAGTCATAAGCGAAAACAAGGAAAAATAGAGATTTAAAAATCCACCTCCGGTCCTAGCAATAGGCGTAAAGAACTGAGATATCAAGGTAGATATCCTCCTAATCGTCGCACCCAAGATGCTCCGAGAAATACCCTTTTCTTTTGCTAGAAAGAGAACCTCTTGCACGATCTCACTGATGAGAAGGAGGTTTTGTGTTTTGTGAAAAGTTACTGTTAACTTTTGTCTTGTGTGAATGATAGAGAGGCAGAAATGAGAAATCAATTAGGGTTAGAAAAAAAAAACCAAATTTTCTCCCTTATCAATGCTTTCTCATGGCACAATTGTTAGGGTTTTGGGGAGATTTTTTCTCCTCAAAAATAACCACCCATTGACTGAAAACAGAGTGTATCTGGACACCTTTGTTTTTTGTCATTTTAGCTTCCAATATAATGTAATATATTATAATTGTCATTTTGATGGACCGACATCATTATAATACATCATTAATTATAAATATCCGTATATTTATAATTTGCCAATTAATTATAACGGTTTATTTTTAATTAGCTTACATTATATACAACAATTAAATATAACATTTTATATTCAATTTACGAATTAAAGTTAATTCGTCTCAGCTAACTTTATTTAATCATTATTAAATAATCGTCCCATCATCACATTGACTAACCTTTTAGTCAAATACACTGACTAACCTTTTAGTCATATAATAGGGCATCAATATGATTATTTTCTTAAATAATCACATCTCTCAAACACATCCTTTAGGTGTGACTTTTAGGGACCAGTTGATCACCGCCATCTGTATGACAATAACGTCAAACTTATCTAGCAAGCCAACCGTTATTGTGACAACCCTCGCGAATGCGGAAATATAAAACATACAAGCATGTGAATTAATTTGCGGAAATACTGTATTTTAAAAACTTTTATACGTGCAAGGTAGAAAATACGAGCAGTGTCAAAACATTACAAACTAAGTACGGAATACAACAAAGAGACGGAGTCTCTCAAAAATGTTAGCAAAGAACAAGTGTTTAGCAAACAAGCTAATTAACGACTAGAGGTGAATCTTCCAGGGACAACGCCCGCTAGCTCACACCCGAACCCAAAATAGCATAAGCAAAAAGCCATCCATGCAAGCAACCTGTTCATCCATGAAAAACATGAACGCCACAATCAGTGGGGAGTAACTCCGGGTTCTCCCAGCCATATCACATTAAACGTACATAAAAGGAAATACAAAAGTAAAATCATGCATATAATAGATACACATGAGATACGATAAGAATAGATAGGCAATTCAATATATAATGATAAGAGCATAAGAAGTACAAGTCCGAATCCATCATGTTATACAAAGACTCGGGGAAGACACTCTTAGGCAACCGAATACGCTCACTAGGGCTTACATCTCAACGTTAGCGGTATAAGTTTGATAAGATTGAGACTCGACAACAAACCATGCCAAGTCATGCGATGATCACAATAAATCCATCATATTATCATCCATTCAAACATACCCATACATTGACGATGCCCAGTCATGCAATGACCATGAATAATAAGTCATGAAATCACGCATTCAAGAACGACGACACAAAGACGACATCTCTCACGGTAAATGAAACGCACTAGCACTGTGTACATGGCAAGTATGATTAAATGGCATCCACGGGATCACATTTCCCTGAACGCATACACAATCACATTTCGTATATGTAGACCAATTTCCTCCTAGTAGGAATGATAATAAAACGGCTCCTAATCTAAACCTGGCCAGATTCTCGGAATCACATTTTCCGATTCGACATGCGATAAACGTTTCGCATCCAAGACTCGGTCAATCATAGACGCCGAGTACCCCAAATTCGGTAGATCAACTCACGAAAGAGGCGGAAAAGAGCACAAGCCTCATAACAAGCGATACGCTACATGCAAATAACACCACCACGCAAGTACACAACATTTGACGGCCGGGTCGATCAACGCATAGCATTCAACTCCCAACAACGTCGTCGTATGCCCACTAACAGATGCACTTAAGCAGTAGGATACCTCCCCGTTCCGACATTCCAGCTTTACGAACGTGGGGGTAGCCAAGGAAATGAGAGTACAAAGCACAAGACAAAATAGTGCTCAAACCGTATCATTTGTAAAAACCGACTCAAAGTGGGACATAGCAAAAACCGTCACAAAACATGTGATACAAGCGAATGAAATATCATAAGTCCAAAACATTAATATTATAAGTCACTACGTAAAATTATACGATAAACGAATCATGTGAACTATTATAAATTACGAGTTTTAGAAATCATAGGAAAAATATACAGCCGTAGTGCCGGCCGGTCAGGGGACCGGCGGCCGGTACCCCGGCTCGCGCATCAAGCCAACATCCAAAAATCACCCAAAACAGAGTAGTGTGTTCCAGGCCGGTCTGGAGGCCGGCGGCTGGGCACCCGGCCAGGAACACCTCTATACAAAAATCAAGGTTCATTCTGATGTATTCCCAGCCGGTCAGGGGACCGGCGGCCGGTCACCCAGCTGGGAACACAACTCCACCCGAGAAAAACAACATTCATTCTATCATTTCCAATTCTCATAATTCACTTCTAATAATTATCAACAATCAATATTCATCATTAACAATCATCAACTAACAACAATCATCATCAATAACATGAATCCTAAGCTTTCTAATCGTATTCTAAATACGATTTCTAGCATATAAAGCATGTAAAACACGTAAATGATACCGAGTAACCCTTCACCGTTACCTTTATGCGTCTTCACTACTCGTCAAGCTCCTCTTCAATTAGGAAATAGTCTTTGTCGGGATCTTGGAGGTCACTACCTACAAATAGACCATAAAAGATGAATTTACTTCACCTTGAGAAAGACGGAAAGTTTGAAAAGCGAGAAAGACGGTAATTTTATTATCAATACGGATAGAGGATGATAAGAGGGGAAGAATAAGACGAACTTACGGGAATTTAAGCAAGAAACGGAAGAGATACAATGATTATAAGATCGGATGAAAATGGAGGCAAGGGTTTGAGATTTCTTAAGGAAGAAGAAAGTTTGATTTGTGTTTGAGTGAGTAATGAATTAGGTTAGGAGAGTGTGAGTTGTGTAAGGAAAAAGTCAACAAAAGTCAATGACGCCTTAAGACGGGATTCTCATGGAATCTCGCGGAAATTCCAAATACGAACTCGGAAATTCTAAATTCGACTCGGAATAATAAATTCTAAATTAAAACTTAAACTTGCTGAAAAGCAACCGTAAAATATTTTCACTAGAAAAATAGGGTACAATAGCGGGTGTTACAGTTATTGATAAACGTTAATCAACTGGTTATTATACAAAGTATACCCTGTGAACCTACTGAGATTTATTTATGTTATTGCACTAACTGTGGAAGACACTGGCTCCAACAATCTCCCACTTGTCCGTACAAGTGTATGTGCGATAACCGATTCTCATATCCATAATAAATTTCTCCCACTCAATGTAAACCAATTTGCAAAGTCCGTATTCACAAAGGTCGTAGTTTACAAGTGACCAGTATCAAGAGTGGTTGTTACAGTTATTGATAAACGTTAATCAACTGATTATTATACAAAGTATACCTTGTGAACCTACATAGATTTATTTATGTTATTGCACTAACTGTGGAGGACACTGGCTCCAACAATCTCCCACTTGACCGTACAAGTGTATGTGCGATAACCGATTCTCATATCCATAATAAATTTCTCCCACTCAATGTAAACCAATTTGCAAAGTCCGTATTCACAAAGGTCGTAGTTTACAAGTGATCAGTATCAAGAGTGGTTACCCCGACTAGAGAGTAACTTAACTGATAAACGAATCATTATTCGAGCATGGCCATGCATTTCAGTTACAGCTCCTCGAGTGGCCCTGAGAAATAACATAACCTGAGAAAGGTTGGATATTTTCTTCAACTCGAATCTTGCAGATACAAGCGCAGTATGAAATGACCCAGTAAAACTCTACTTAGCCTCCTGTTACGGTCGACCATGAGAAATAAACCAAAGTCACCCAAAAACTGCCTTAATCTCAAGAGACAGTTGATAGTCAAAAGAATCGACTCTAGGAACACTATGGACGTCCTATCCACGACCTGACACCTAATGTTCTGAAACATTTAGGACTCCATAAAGTTGTCACAAAATTGTCCTGCGAGGTATCATTATAACTCGCATATGTGATCGATCAGTCAACTGTTTGACTTATGGCTCGTTGAACCCACCATCAATCGACTTCACAGAATAATTGCCAGAGTTATCAGCTCATGTAGGCGATTACGGACCAAAACAAATATAATGTAATTCAGTTCACTTTGTGGTGTTCAATGTTGTCAGTACAACCCACATGAAAAACAAAATATAAAACAAATCGATGATTTCATAGATAGTTTTATGAAAAAGATACAGGTGTCTAATCCATATAAAACAACTAATACAACTCAGGAACACGTTTGATTCCCACGGAAATAACGTGCCCTTCATGCTTATCATATCTCAATGGCTTAGTGAGAGGATCTGCGACGTTATCCTCCGTAGCAATCTTGTCTATCACTATCTCCTTTTGCTCCACGTAATCTCGGATCATGTGAGCCTTCCGTTGTACATGCCTAGACGTGTTGCTGGACTTAGGCTCCTTAGCCTGGAAGATGGCACCACTATTATCACAATAGATGGTGATCGGGTCATCCGAACTAGGAACTACAGTTAGTCCTTGTAAGAATTGACGCATCCATATAGCGTCCTTCGCAGCCTCTGAAGCAGCATAGTACTCGGATTCAGTCGTAGAATCTGCTATAACAGTTTGTTTGGAGCTTTTCCAGCTGACCGCAGCGCCATTAAGAGTAAAAAACGAATCCAGACTGAGATTTCGAGTCATCTCGATCCGTTTGGAAGCTAGCATCTGCGTAACCGATTGCGCATAGCTCAGTGGTCACCGCCATAAGTCAATACCCAATCCTTACTCTCCGTAGGACTTAAGGATATTGCTAACGCCATCCAGTCGTGTTCACCTGGATTGCCTTGGTACCGAACTTGTCTACTCAATGCATAGCCCACGTTTGGACGTGTGAGTATCATGGCATACATGATCGATCTATAGCTGATGAAGAGGAACCCGACTCCTGCGCTCGACCTTTCCGATGTCTTTGGTTTGCTGAGCTTTACTCAACTGCATTTCCCAGAAAATCATTGGAAGGTTCCCCTTCTTGGAGTTGGTCATGCTAAACCTCTCAAGAATCTTATCTATATAAGACTCTTGACTGAGGGATAACATCCGTCGTGATCTATCTCCGTAGATACGGATCCCCAAAATTCTTTGTGCCTTGCCCAGATCTTTCATCTGGAAATGGTTCTTTAACCAAACTTTTACCGAAGTTAAGAGAGGTATGTCATTCCCAATCAAGAGTATGTCATCGACATACAATATTAGGAAGACAATCTTGCTCCCACTCGACTTGATATATAAGCATGGTTCCTCGACCGATCGAGTAAATACATTCTCTTTTATCACCTGGTCGAAACGATGATTCCAACTCCGAGAAGCCTGCTTAAGTCCATAGATGGAACGCTTAAGCTTGCATACCTTCTTAGGATTTTTAGGATCAATGAAACCTTCGGGTTGTACCATGTACAACTCCTCCTCCAAATAACCGTTTAAGAAGGCGGTTTTCACATCCATTTGCCAAATTTCATAGGCATGAAAAGCGGCAATCGCTAAGATTATCCGAATGGAACGCAGCATAACTACGGGTGCAAAAATTTCATCATAGTGCAATCCTTGCACTTGAGTGAAACCCTTTGCCACTAGTCGTGCCTTGTAGGTATCTGGTTGTCCTTCTACAAAATGCTTTATTTTGTAAAGCCATTTGCACTGAAGAGGCCGAACCTTATTAGGTAAGTCAACCAGATCCCATACGTCATTCTCATACATAGAGTCCATCTCGGATTGCATGGCATCAAGCCATAGCTTAGAGTCGGAACAGGTCATGGCACCTTTATAGGTAGCGGGTTCATTACTCTCTAGGAGTAAAACGTCATCTCTCTCATTCTCCTCGACCATACCAATGTATCTGTCTGGAGGAATAGAGTGTCTACCCGACCTCCTAGGTTCCAAAGGAATATTAACCGCAGCCGATGATAAAGGAACAGTTTCCTCCATTGGTTGCTCGGTTGTTGGTTCTTGAATCTCCGACAGTTCGAAGGTTCCATTACTTGTCCTATTCTCGAGAAATTCTTTCTCTAAGAAAGTCGCACTAGCCGCAACAAAAACTCGATGTTCGGTAGGCGAGTAAAAGTAATGACCAAACATCCCTTTTGGATAACCAATAAAGTATGTCTTGACCGATCGTGGGCCGAGCTTATCGTCAGGTCTCCATTTGACATAAGCCTCGCAGCCCCAAACCCGAATAAAAGACAAGTTAGGGACCGTTCCCTTCCATAATTCATATGGAGTCTTGTCTACAGCTTTAGACGGACTTCGGTTAAGTATTAAAGCAGCTGACAAAAGAGCATAACCCCACAATGAATCAGGTACAACCGTGTGACTCATCATGGATCGAACCATATCAAGTAATGGTCGATTTCTCCGTTCGGACACACCATTCAATTGTGGTGTTCCAGGTGGAGTTAACTGCAGTACTACACCACAGTCTTTAAGGTGTCGATCAAACTCATTCGAAAGATATTCGCCACCACGATCTGAACGTAGTGCTTTAATCTTTCTATCCAGTTGGTTTTCAACCTTATTATGGAATTCCTTGAACTTGTCAAAGGATTCACTTTTGTGCTTCATCAAGTAGACATA